>JASDQU010438257.1:39822-50372 GCA_032191745.1 Picea mariana
TGTAAAAATGAAACCAAGTCCAAGCATAGTTTTGTTTTGTTTTAAAGATTGCGTAAAAATGAAAAAAATCTTGAGCTTAGTCTTTGTTCTTTCTCATGCTCGTAAATACATGAGAATAAGTTACCGAGCTTAGTCTTTGTTCTTTATCGTGCTTGTAAATCAATGAGAATGTAAATGAGTATACTTTTATCACTTTTTCAGACTCGTAAAGGTTATACAAAAAAGGAACCCACCAGAGTTCCCTTTAAGCTCTTTTCAGACTCTCTAAACATGAAAAGATTGTTGAGAAACCTTGTTCTTTTCACGCTCGTTAAATTATTTGAAGAAAACGTTTGTTGAGTGATAGTTTATCTGTTTTTCGATCTCATCCAGCTACTTTACGAAAAATGAACTAAGAGAGTTCTCTTTAAGAGTTTTTCAGACTCTCTAAACTTGAAAAACCATGAAGTTTTCTTTCTTTGGACTCATAAAACAAACTTTGAAAGGCCCATGCAAGACCAAACCACTCCTTCCTAGGGTTCGTTAAATATACTTCGAGGGACTCGTCCGAAGGATGAGCTTACATCAACAAGCATATGTTATCCTCCTCAAGCTTATGTAAAAATAAAGAGGTACTCGCCATAAATGGTGGGGGAAATTTTGGGAAAGGGATATGTTTTCGTATTCGTATTAATGGTAGTAAGTGTCACTCTTGAACATGACACCCCCTATTCGTCATTTGAATCCAGGTTGGTAAATCCATTTGTCTCTCGTCCGACTTGCTACAAGGTCATATCTTGGGTCGTCTTTAAGTCAGTGCTGCCAAGTCCTTGGTCATGTCGTTCATATGTTCAAGAGAAGTTCAAATGAGCCCTCTATTGAGTCGTCCATCTGCAGTTTTCCATTCTTACTATGTCGGCCTTCCCTGTGTCCATTTCAACTCATATTCATACTTTGTTTCACCCTCAAAATCTGTTACTTATTTCATGTCATTGATGGGGGATACATCAAGGCCCTCTTGTGATGAGTCTTTTTCCGTTGACTCCAACTCATTATCCAGGAATGAGACTTAGAAATCATTTAGTACCTTGGAATCTGCATGCCTTAATGGCAGGTCTCTTTTCTTTCGATAGGGGTTTCACATCATTGATCCCTGATCGAGAGATTCCGTCGAGTGCTTGAATTCAGCTCATTCATTCACATTCGTTCAGATTGTACTTCTATACCTTGGGATTCATTGACATCAATGGTGATTTCCCTCGCACTTGTTAACAGTTTTCATCAATGACCGGTAATCAAGTGGTTTCTACCATGTTCGACTTTAGCACATGTAATCACATGGCTAGATTCATACTTTCAGGTGATGGGATTGAAGACCCTAGGTCTCACCTTTTTTATCCAGGCTATGATGGAGTATGTATGATTTATATCGGTACATAGATCCACTTTGTATGTCACGTGGCTATGTCTTAATTCAAGTCTTCTCACATAGATCCAAAATGTATTCCTGGTGGCTATGTATCATTTTGACGACATGGATCCACAGTGTATGATTGGTGGCCATGACCTATGTTTATGATTCCATTCATTTGTGATCTGAGCATGGGAATGCCTACCTCAGAACTGGTATTATATTCTGCGGATGCTTGGTTGTTTATAGGTTTCCGATTAGGTGTGCTCCTTGTTTCTGACACACACACACATTTCACAAAGTATTTTGGCTGTCACAAGTTCTGGCCTCATACTTTGGGGGGCATTCTATTACACATTATTTTGGTCACTCTAGGGATGTCTCTACAGTGATGTATTCAGTCTCCCACAAGGACTTTTTGCCTGAGAAAAGTGACTGTTGTTTTATTCCAAAAATCATATTTTTAAGATGAGTTCGCAGGCTGCCTATGTTATAGGGTGCGAAAATCCTTCATTCTCGTGGGAAACCCATACTTAGGGTGAAAATTGTTCACAGTCTGCTCTATAGGTAGGGTGTGAACCTGTTTCAAAGCTTGGAAAAGAGAAGAGGTCACGAAGGTTCTAGAAGGGAATCTTCTAGAAAATGAGTTGGCATTCGCATGGTTGGCATCCTACTGACTTCTCAGATTTATTGGGATCATCCTCATCCATTTAACCATCTCTCCTTCTCCTATATATTGAAAGGTTTCTCATGGAAAAGGTTAAGCAAGATTGAATGAAGAACTAGTGAAAGAATTGTGTGAAGAACTCTATTTAGACAGAAGCTTGAAGACTCTATTTGGTCTATCAAGTTATATTGTATCTTCTTCATGCAAATGTAGAGCAAGCGTGCGTGTTGGAACCAAGGATCATTGAAAGGAATATTGTGACATCAAGGCGATCTGGTTGTATCTTCTACTTTCATTTAATTTAATACAGTGACATGTCCCTTTCCCATAAAATCACTCTTATTTTATTGCGTAACTCCTTGATCATATGCATAGGTTGACATTGAATATACTTTTCTATCTTTGCTTTGGTTGGTTTGTGTTGTCTTGGACCTGATTTCACAAGAGCACCAGAGCGAAGTAGGAACAACAGATTCCTAAGGAAGCGATATAAATGTATGTCACTCATTCCTTCTTAGTAGTAGATTCAATGACTGCAACTTAGAGAAAGAGTCATGTCCTGTCCTATTTTGTTCTAGATCCAAGTGGATCTAGAGAGATCTGTTAGTGTTCGCACCTACTGATTTATCCAGTAACACAGAGTTAACAACAACTAGATCAAATCAAGATCAACACAGAGTCCAGATTAATGGAATAGGCATAAGGGACATATAGCCAGGAAGATGATATTAGAGAGATGGATGTCCATTTGGGCATTGAAGGAACAAAATCCAATGGACATGGAGAAGGAAGAGATGAAAACATGAATATGGTAGAGACCATTAAAATTTTTCAACAGGATGTCCAAAGCCATAAATCTGATAATGAAAGGATTATGAGAGCCAAGGAGCAACAATATGACTTCAACATGAAGTTAATGCATAGATTGAACATGATAGAAAATAAATTGGATAAGGAGAGTGGCTCAATCAAATCAGGAAGTCACATGTCTCCTGATGAGAAAAGAAGAACAAGAAGTGTTAGTAGACATCACCATCACTCCCTGAGGCATTCCAATAAGAAGGAAAATAACATCTCAAGTCCATCCCTCAGGAAGCGTAGGAGGATTGGGGTGGATGAGCTATGAGGAGAAATGAAAAAAATAAAACCTCCTACATTTGATGGTGAGCACAAGAAGGATGAAGATGCAGAGACATGGTTGTTAGGCATGAGAAATTATTTTCAATTGAATAATTATTCTTCTCATGCAGAAGGTAGAATTGTTATCTATCAACTCAAGGGAAATGAATCCATGTGGTGGGATCAACTTGTGCAGGTGCAAAACATTAAAGAGAAGAGTGTTACTTGGAGAGAATTCAAGAAGTATTTTGAGAAGAAGTACTTGACTAAGAGATACTATGACAAGAAAATGAAAGAGTTCTTTGAACTCAATCTTGGAAGTATGAAAATAGATGAATATGAGAGAAGGTTTTTAGAACATATGAAGTATGTTTCCTTCATAAAGGATGAGACAGTTAAATTTCAAAGGTATTTGAGTGGATTTCCAACATTCATTAGTGACAAAATATAGTATGATGATCCCAAGACATTGGAGGAGACCATAAGGTGAGATAAATGCTTATATGATCAGCAAAAATCAAGGCCAACTTGTAAATGTGTTGAACCTGCACAAAATATATCTAGATAAACAATAATACACACATTTGTAGAGAGAATTGGAGAAAGAAGAAGAAGGAGAGAAAGAATGGAAGAATTCTCATTAACTGTTGTGAATAATGAATAATTTACACATGATATGCTTTGTATAACTCAATGAATTTGACTGGAGGATAACCAATGCACCATAGTGGTGGTCTAGAGTTATCTGGACACACAACAACAGTTACAGGAGTGAAATGCCACCTAGTCTAGTCTCTTAGGTAGTTACAGGAGTGAACTACCACTTAGTTGAGTTAACTAGTCAACTAGTCTTCAGTTAACTGACTGAACAGAGAGTAGTGAGGAGTTAACTTAGGGAATCAAGGATAATGTGCCACTCTGGTGATGATACCAAGGCAATTTTGAATTATCATGGTGATGATCCCAATATTGTTGGTGACAAAGCCAATGCAACATCTAAACTCAACTCAACTAGTCAAACTGAAGTGTCAACTGAAAGAGAATATTCTCNAAAATTCAAAGGTATTTGAGTGGATTTCCAACATTCATTAGTGACAAAATATAGTATGATGATCCCAAGACATTGGAGGAGACCATAAGGTGAGATAAATGCTTATATGATAAAAAAAAATCAAGGCCAACTTGTAAATGTGTTGAACCTACACAAAATATATCTAGATAAACAATAATACACACATTTGTAGAGAGAATTGGAGAAAGAAGAAGAAGGAGAGAAAGAATGGAAGAATTATCATTAACTGTTGTGAATAATGAATAATTTACACATGATATGCTTTGTATAACTCAATGAGTTCGACTGGAGGATAACCAATGCACCATAGTGGTAGTCTAGAGTTATCTAGACACACACCAACAGTTACGGGAGTGAAATGCCACCTAGTCTAGTCTCTCAAGTAGTTACAGCAGTGAACTACCACTTAGTTGAGTTAACTAGTCAACTAGTCTTCAGTTAACTGACTGAATAGAGAGTAGTGAGGAGTTAACTTAGTGAATCAAGGCTAATGTGCCACTCTAGTGATGATACCAAGGCAATTTCGAATTATCATGGTGATGATCCCAATATTGTTGGTGACAAAGCCAATGCAACATCTAAACTCAACTCAACTAGTCAAACTGAAGTGTCAACTGAAAGAGAATATTCTCTAGGTGAAATATTCTCCCCTAAATTATAGGATACTAGAAAATGACTAATTATGACTAATAAACAAGGAAAATCCTTAGGAAAAAAAATCCTGGGTGTGTGTGAAGTAACTCCAACACCCCCCTGAGCATCACTATTGTGAAAATAAAGATTGGGTCCCAGAAACGAGACCATGTTAGGTACCCAAGTACAAAAGATACACTGAAAATAAAGTGAGGAAAGAGGGAAAACCTCATGGGAAAAACCCCCCCTAAAGGTACAATGTATGTAAAAATAAGAACTGCAGTTGCTAGGCAACTGTGTCTTTCACTCCAAGACGACTTCACAGAGAATGGAACTTCTACTCAGTGAAGGTCTTGGTGAAGATTTTTGTCGTCTGTTCTGCTGAAGGATAGAACTGCAAGTCGATGATCCCCTCATGTACTAAGTCCCATATGTAGTGCATGTGGATCTCAATGTGCTTCGTCTGCTGCCTCTGAACTGGATCTTTGCAAAACTTCAGAGTGCTCTGGTTGTCACACTAGATGATGATCAACCGATGAAACTGAATGCCCAACTCAGTGAGAAAATGTTGTAGCCACATAGCCTGAATGGTTATTTTAACTACCCCTCTGTACTCTTCCTCACCTGAAGATAGAGCAATGGCAACTTGCTTCTTTCTCGACCAACAGATAGGCCTGGAACCAAGACTAAGTGAGTAACCAGATGTGGACTTGTGATCAATGCTATCGCTGGCCCAGTCAGAATCAATAAACCCAATGAGATCTAATGTAGAGACTACTACATAATGAATCCCAAAGGTGATGGTGCCCTGTACATATCGAAGGATATGCTTTGCAGCCTTCCAATGTATCTCATGTGGCTCTTGCATGAACCTAGAAACTGCGCCAACTACATAGGAGAGGTCTGGTCTGGAGTGTGTGAGATACAAAAAGCTCCCCACTAGATGTCTGTACAGTGTGTTGTCAACCAGTGGAGTCTCCCTGCCATCCTCAATTTTGACTCTTGATAGGAAAGGAGTCGGAGAAGAATTGCAGTCTATCATGTGAAATCTCTCAAGGAGATCTCATGCATACTTGGCCTGAGACAGTTTGATGCTTGATGCATCCTAACTGACCTTGAGTCCAAGGAAGAAGTGTAGCGGACCCATGTCTGTCATAAAAAACCTGTCATGTAGAATCCTATTGACTACAACAATCGATGAATTCGACCACCCGATGATCAGCAAATCATCAACATATAGAACTAAAAGTAGAGGTGAATCAGTTGTCCTAAGCATGTAGACATTTGGGTCTTTTTTACAATGTACAAATTTCTATGATAACAGGTAGGAGTCCATCTTGGCATACCATGCCCTCGAAGCCTGCTTGAGGCCATAAAGTGACTTCTTCAGTTGACAGACCAAAGATGAGTCTTGCATAAATCCTTGGGGCTTCTCCATGTAGATCTCCTCAGAGAGATCACCGTGAAGAAATTCATTCTTCACGTCCATCTAATGGAATTCCCATCCCTTAGCTGCCACAATGGCAAGGGCCAATCGAATGGAATCCATATTTGCTACTGGAGCGAAGGTCTCATCATAGTCAATACCATGAACCTGCTGAAAGCCTTTGGCAACAAGCCTAGATTTGTATCTTCTAATCTATCCATCTGTTGCAGTCTTGGTCCTATAGACCCATCTGTATTTGACAAGTTTCCTCCCAGAAGGAAGGCAAACTAGATCCCAAGTCTGGTTCTCGAGGAGGGAGTTGTAGTCCTCTTGCATGGGGGATTCCGAAAAGGGATTTCCAGCAGCCTCGCCATAAGACTGTGGATCAGAAGATTTAACCAAGAAAATATGCCTAGAAGGAAATGGTTCAGTGGAAGTGAGTGCAATAGAAGTCTCCTAGAAATCAGATCGAGTCCTCCTAGTATCAATTTGATCACCAACGAGATCCCCTCCATCCTAAAGAGTAGTATTTGCCCACTTGGGCCTCTGCTATGGCTCTACAACTGCATCTGGATGCTCTAACTCTACATCTGATTGTATTGAATCTAAATATGAATCATCTAAGTCCTCTGAATCAAAACACTCATCTGAAGAAGAGTTGTCATGTGCATGCTCATCATCTCGAACAGGTGGAAGAGTGAAGGTGTCTACATGCGGATGCTGAGGTACATGCGAGAAACTTTCCTCAAATTGGATACTACGCTCAATGATGAGCCAGTCCGAGGAAAGATCAATAAGTCAATATCCCTTCACATCGTTGGGGTATCCAACAAAAATGCACTCAGTGCTTTGTGGATCAAGTGCCTTCCTCTTTTAGAGGGAATCTAGGCCTATGCACGTGAACCAAAAATGTGAAAGTGGTCCACTTCTAGTTTGAGGCTGCTCCAATCCTCGTAGGGGGTATTATCATTGAAAGATCTGAGGAGATCTATTTTGGATGTATGTTGCACAATTAAGTGCTTTGACCCATAGTCTTTGTGGTAGTGACTTTGCATGCAGCATGCAAGATGCCATCTCCTTTAGAGATCTGTTTTTCCACTAAACAACTTTGTTTTATTGCAGAGTGTAGGGAACTTTATGCTGCAATTGAATCCCTGCCTTATGGAAAAGATTATGGATCTCATGATTTACATACTCTCCTCCATTATCAGTTCAGAGGAATTTGATCTTGTTTATGGACTGTGTCTCAACCAGAGCTTTGAAATCTTTGAGGTGTTGAAAGACCTCGAATTTTTTCCTCAGAAAGTAGATCCATGTAAAACGTGAGAAATCGTCAACAAAAATGAGAAAAAACCTCTCTTTTTTTATCGATGGATGTGGAAAAGGACCCATGAGGTCACTGTGGATAATATCTAAAGGTGCAGAAACTTGTTGAGACTTTCCTTTATCGAATTTCTCTTGAGGGTGTTTCCCAAGATCACATCCCTCACACACTCCCTTGGAGAAATGGATGTCTAGTAGACCATCAACCAATCCGTGCTTGGTAATTTGTTGCATTTATGTGAAATTAAAATGTCCAAACCTTTCATGCCATATCCTACTACTTTCATCAGCATGAGTAAGCAATAAAGTAGAATCAGGTTCAATGAATTCAGAAAAAGGCATACAATCTAGACTAATGATTTACCTCACCGATAGCAACCCTGGAGTTGGTTTTCATGTCATAGATGTCCACAGAATTTGGTGTGAATATGACTTTCTTTCCAGTGCCATAATTCATCATCCGATACACAAAGAGAAGGTTGATAGAAATATTGGGAACATGCAACACATTCTCGAAGCTTTCGTTGGTGAGTTCAATCCTTCCTTTGCCAATGACTTCGATAGAAGAGTTGTCCCTCATTATAATAGGAGGACCTTTGCATGCATCCAATGAAGAATAGACTGCTTTGGAGGCATCCATGTGATGTGATGCTCCTAAATCTATGATCCAAGCATCGAGAGAGGAGTTGATGGAAATCAAGTCATGGCTAGAATTGCCTTTCTTGCAATTCGGATCTTCTGGCTTATTCTTCTTTGCACCCTTAGGGATGCGATCTCCAAGGATTTTTTTCTGAAGTATTTGAGACATCAGATCTATTTTATTTTTCATGCATGCAGATTCCAAATGGAATCATTTGTGACAGTACGTGCATTTCTCCCCTTTTCTTCCCTTTTCCCCTTTGGATCCAGAGGCATCGGTGAATGGTTTTGTGTACCCTTCCTTCTTCGGATGTTCATGAGATTTCCATTTATCTTTGTATTTATATTTTTGATATTTTTGGCTTCCATCATGCATAGTGAGTGCATGTGCCCTTGGGCCTTTGATTGTGCCCATGTTGATGAGCTTGGTTTTCTCTTGTGTCCAGAATTCGATAAAGTCCTCAAGAGAAGGCATCTTCTAGGTGGATCTAGAGGTGAATCTAACAGTATGGAATGTGGATACGAATACATAGAATTCAAGAACAACCTTGGATAGAATGGTGAGAACCATTTGTTTCTCCTCCATCGATTTATCAACCCCGCAATCTTTGAGTTGTGATAGTAAATCCTTGAATTTTGTAAAGAAATCTTGGATATTGTCGAATCTTTTTGGATCCAATGTGAGAAGATCCACCTCCAGCATGTGTCCCCTCATCTCATATTGTTTTCCAAAGATCCCTTCCAAGGTTTTACAGGCTTCATTGGGAGTATTACAGGAAGATATGTGAAAAAGGATATCGGGAGAAATAACACTGCAAATTGTCTTAGTGCCTCATCCATGCGATTTAAGTACTTGGATTTTTCTATGGATGATGTTGGCTCTGTATCTATATTCATGGTTAACCTGTACAAACCTCTATATTAGAGATGTATGGCTATTTTCTCCTTCCATGCAAAATAGTTGTAAGGTGTAAGAATGAATTATTTTTGGAATTCCATCTTTCCAATGTCTTCAATCTTTTGTACTTGCAACAACTTTTGGTGTAGATTTTGCTTAGTAGTCTATCGGTTCTGATACCATGTAAATGTGTTAAACCTGTAAATAATAGATATAGATAAAAAATAATACACACATTTGCAGAGAGAATTGGAGAAAGAAGAAGAAGGAGAGAAAGAATGGAAGAATTCTCATTAACCGTTGTGAATTATGAATAATTTACACATGATATACTCTGTATAAATCAATGAGTTTGAATGGAGGATAACCAATGCACCATAGTGGTGGTCTATAGTGATCTGGACACACACTAATAGTTACGGGAGTGAACTGCCACCTAGTCTAGTCTCTTAGGCAGTTACGAGAGTGAACTGCCACCTAGTTGAGTTAACTAGTCAACTAGTCTTCAGTTAACTGACTAAACAGAGAGTAGTGAGGAGTTAAATTAGGGAATTGTTGGCCCTTGACCAATTTTTTAGGATTCTTGGTCATGTTTGACCTATTTTTGGACTTCGACAGCTTGTCAAAGATAGAGTGCAAGACGAAGCAAAGATCGCAGGATCTAGTCCCCCTTTTGGGTCCTTTTTGGGATTGGGGAATATGTAATGGGTATGGGATGTCGGCCCATGGGTTTAACCATGTTTAGAACTATTTTGTAATGTATAAATTGATGTCTAGGTGATGTAAGGAGAGGCATCTATGTAATTAGAGAGGCCTATAAGCTAAGTGCTAAGTGCTAAGTGCAAGAGTGGCTTGTAAGTGCTTCGTGCATACTGTGAGAGACTTACAGAGATACGTGCAAGTGATTGTGACAGACTGTGGAAGGATTTGTGTTGTAGCGCAAGGAAGAAGGACCTAGCGAGCTATGCAGATCTTTTGTCCTATGCAGAGTAAGGGTTTTGAGGCTATGTGCATGTAACCCATTGAAGGAACTAATAAAGAAGAAGAGTTGGTGGACGTAGCCCAGGTTGGGGGTGAACCACGTAAATATTGTGTTATTCTGCTTTGTGAAATGTGTTGATGTGTTATCTGCTAAGTGCTTGATATAGATAGATATATTTTTTTATGCTTTGTTCTTATGATGAATCTAGATGTTAGATTGGATCTTCGTGAATGTTCTTAGTGCTTAAATCTGCTAGATCTATTCCATTTATTTATGCTAAGTGCTTAGATACATTAGATCTGGGTGAATACTGTGATGCTTTGTTTTATCTGCAAAGTGGATATTGGTTAAATATTGATGAAGGTTTACTGTTGAGTGCTTTGTTAAATACTAGAATCACA
>JASDQU010438258.1:9840-35826 GCA_032191745.1 Picea mariana
AGGAGGCCGTAGAGAAGCAGCAGGTCACAGAAGCTTGAGCCAAGCTTGAGGCGTTCGAAGCAGAACTAGTTAGACCAGAGTGAATCAGGACGAGTCACAGGTGAGTGTTGGGGGCCTGTTGGCCCTTGACCAAGTTTTGGGAGATCCTTGTTCAGGTTAACCTATTTTGGGACTTCGACAGCCTGTCAAAGACAAAGCGCAAGACAAAGCAGAGATCGCGGGATATCGACCCCTTTTTAGGTCCTTTTTGGGATTTAAGAATATGTAATAGGAATGGGATGTTGGCCCATGGGTTTAACCATGTTTAGGCCTATTTTGTATGTATAAATAGAAGGCTAGGCAATGTAAGAAGTATTTGAATAGTGCGCAAGTGTTGTGCAAGTCGGCTAAGTGCTAAGAGTGGGATCTGTGTGATCAAGATTTGTAAGGCTTCGTGCATACTGTGTGAGACTTATAGAGCCAAGTGCAAGTCATTGTAAGAGACTGTGGAGGGCTTTGTGCTATAACGAAAGTTGCACAGATCTTCTATCCTATGCGGAGTAGGGTTTTGAGGCTTTGTGCATGTAACCCATTGAAGAAGCTAATAAAGAAGAAGAGTTGGTGGACGTAGCCCCAGGGTGGGGGTGAACCACGTAAATACTGTGTTATTCTACTCTGTGCGATGTTCTGATGTGTTTATGTGTTATGTGCTAAGTGCTTTGATATAGATAGATAGATATGTTTATACTTTGTGATTATGATGAATCTGGATGCTAGATCTGACATCTGTGAACTTGCTTAGTGCTTGAATCTGCTATATCTGATCCATTTCTTTATGCTAAGTTCTTATATACCTTAGATCAGGGTGAATGCTGCGATGCTATGTTTTCTATGCAGAGTAGATATTAGTTAGATAATGATGAACTAACGGTGATAAGTGCTCTATTAAGTGTTATAATCACATATATGTGTCCCAGCTAAGGTTGCAGACACCTGAGTCCTGCAACCACCCCTGCCTCTAGCTCAGGTGAGAATCCATCTGCTTTGCAGGTGTTGCCGAAAGGGCTGGTAGTTAGGGTTTTGTTGGTGTGCTGTTGTAGCGTTGAACCCTAGGTCTGCCCCTGTGCCAACACCATGAGTGCATATGCTTTCATCTTCATGTACTATATGTTAGGATATTTAGACACTTAGGAGCTAGTTAAGATCAACTTGGTATAATGAATCATTAGGTAAAAGTGTGTTTCTTAACATGTTTCTTTAGTATGCATTAGTATGCATTTGTAGTTAGGAAATCTGACGGTCACGATATGTTCCCGACATAGAGTGATTTGATGGTTCATATTCTCCTTGATCTTAGTGGCTACATTGATCTGTGGCTTAACACCATATTGGTCCATGATCTTTATTTAAAGAACATGGAGGGTCATTTTCCCATGATTGATTTTGAGAAACTCTCTTGTAAAATATCTATGTAAATTTTTATTTTGCATTAATAAATTGCTCCAAGTGGCTATGTTGGCTAGGGATGTGGATGTTTCCCTGTAGGAGTTTTACCACGTGAAAACATCGATGTGTTGATATTTGATTTGGTTGGGTGAGTGGTTATTGAAGGTGTTCGTCCTCTTTTGGAATACCTGTGTTGTCGAACATGGTATCATAGCTCAATTGAAGACCCACTCCTGTTGTAGATTGAGACAGTGAATTCGTGTTGCCTCATCTCTGGTTTCTACCATTTCCGTACATTTCTGGGTTGAGAGGAATATTCCATTGCATCTGGAGCACTCATTTCAGTTAGGAACATTTTTCATTTCACTCGAAAAGGTTTATGTTTTCCCAAGATACGACCATTTCAGTCAGATCCATAGGTAGAAAGCCTGAATACACCCTTTAATTTTTTTTTCAGAGTTAATATTTTGTTTTTTTGTTTTTTATTTCCAGGTTAATACTCTTTTCGATTTTCGTATGATCTTTTCCCCATGCCCTATTCTATCTCAAAAAACCAGAAACAAATCGAAAAGGGTTTTCATGTCTACGTATGCTCTTTGTCGTGCGCTCTGTGCGTTCTCGGTAAATCAGAAATAGATAGAAAAGTTACATTTTCTAGGTAAGCTAACCAATATCTAACTAGTGTTGTTTTTGAGAAGCATAATTTTTTTCTTGTGTGGAAGAGTTTTTATGAGCACACTCTCCAAGGCCGTGCTCAACAACAACAATCCTCCTTCTAAACAATACAATATGTTTTGCACTGGCTCACTTGGTTAAAAGTTGTTTTATTAAGTAAGAGGTCTTGAGTTCAAGTCTCTTTTTTGTTACTTTTTTTTTAAAGTTCATGCATCCATTGTAAAGTGTATTTCACTTAAATTAGAAAAGTGAATCACTAAGTAGCTCTAATATTTTATTTTAAAGTTATTTGTTTTGCATGCAACTTTCTTTTATAACGTAACTTCATTGTAAAAGTGATCCCCGCGTATTCTATAAAAGTGGGTCACTTCATAACCAATTTATTTGTAAAAGTGAGGCTATTAGGAGGGGTATCACCACGTGGGCCAACTTATACCTGCCATGTGGCTCTTTGGTTAGCGTTTATGCCTTTTTCAAAGTCCACAACTTTCACATCCGAAGTTCGTGTTTAGTGCCATTTTTTTTAAACAACCTATTTTTCGAGATATTTCCATCGAGACCATCAGTTTAAGATTTTAAATCCATATTCTCTACATATTTAATATGGCTTCTCCTAGTGATATTTTTCTTACCAACACCAACTACTTCCAATGGAAATCTCATATAGAGGATTTATTAAGAAGTAAAGGACTGTACCATATTACTTTGGGAAAAGAAGAAGAAACCATTGATGATGACAAGTATGTCAAGTGGATTAATAGGAATGACAAAGCTTGTGGACTAATCAAAATTTTCATCTCTTCTAATTTAAGGTTTCACCTTCAAGGACTTGATGCCCCCAATAAATCTTGGGAAAAGCTTGAAGCTGTGTTTGGTAAACACAATATTATTCAAGCTTACCAGTTGGAGAATCAATTAATGACTTTAATTCCAAATGATTTTCCTTGCATTGAATATTACTTATCTGAGATCAAAACACTTATAATTGTGTGTATCGAATGGCAACTAGATATACCGAAAGATAGATGCCTCTATGTTATTCTTTCTAAGCTTGGTAATGCATATTGTATTTTTGTATCTACTTTTTATGCCACCAGAGAAGCTCTAGGGAGTGCTTATCAAAAACCCTCTCTTAAGTCCTTTTTTGATTCTCTCATTCGAGAGCAAGATAAGCTTGTGCAAATTGAAGTAATCAACACTACAAGTACACTCAACAAAGGCTTAGTGGCCTAGTAGAAAGATAAATCCAAGAATCCCAAGAAGCAACATCCTCGCCACAACAACAGGCAAAACAAGGGTCCCAAACCCACTAGCCAGATTCCTCTCTTAATGGTGACAAAGGAGAAAAATCTAAAAATAAGAAGACTGTCAGACATTACAATTTTTGTGGGAAAGATGGTCGTGATGAGTCCAAATTTTTTAAGAAGATGGTGGCTTTAGAAGCAATTATGAAGATGCACACCATCAATATTGATTCCACTTCATCCTCTTCTTCTCATAGATATGCACTTTCTGCTTCTGATTTTTCCTTCCATGCAACTTCTTCTTCTTCGTCTTCTGATGAGTGGCTTATTGATTATGGAGCATATTATCATATGGCTAAGGATAAAGCCATATTGTTTTCTCTTAATGAATGTAACACCAAGAAAATATTTGTTGGTGATGATAGATCTCTCAGTGTTGTATGGTATGGAACAGTTCAGATAATGGTCATTTTAATGATGTATTATGCGTTCCAAGTCTTTCCTGCAACCTTCTATCAATATATTAAATCACTCATTTAGGTGAAGTTAAAACCGTAGAGTTTTCACCTCACCAATTTGTAATCAAGGATCTAAAAGATCCTCAACATGTTCTTGCAACTAGAATTGCTGATGATATTACCAGGTTGTACAATTTTGACAACTTTGGGTCATCATCTTTTCCATAACTTTTTGTTTCTCATAGTGTTGACTTGAGGAAATTTTGGCATGAGCACTTTGGTCATATAAACTATCACTCATTGAAGAAACTATGTAATCAACAGATGGTGACCGATCTTACTCTTGTTTTAAGCAGAGATGGTGTTTGTATCGGTTGTGTTCTCAACAAAAAACATCGAGACAATTTTGACAAATGTGCCTCTTGACATGCCTCAACCCCTTTGCATCTTGGTCCACTTTCTTATCCTTCTTCTTCTGGGTGAAAGTATTTCTTAACTTTCATTGATGACTTTTCCAGACGCACTTGGGTTTACTTCTTAAAAATTAAGAGTGAAGTTTTTGACAAGTTCTTGGCCTACAAGGCCCTTGTAGAAAATCAATCTGGACATCAAATTCAAAGGTTAATAAAAAATAATGGAGGCAAATATGTGAAAAATAATTTTACAAGTTACTTCATTGCATAGGGCATCCAAATGCAACGTGTTGTTCCATATACACCACAACAAAATGGTGATGCTAAGAGAAAGAACTGCACATTAAAAAAAAGGCTAATTGTATGATCCAATCTAAGGGATTAAGTCTAAAGTATTGGGTGGAATCCATTAACTGTGAAATTTACATAGTAAATCACACTCCCACAAAGGCTCTTAAAAATATAACACCGGAAGAAGCATGGGCTAAACTTAAGCCAGATGTAAGTCACTTCCATGTATTTGGCAGTATAGCACAGGCTCACATTCCTAATGAGAAAATGAAAGCATTGCAGCCTAAAAGTGAGAAGTGTATATTTGTTGGTTATTCTAAAGATGTCAAAGGTTACAGACTTCTTCAACCACATTGTAATGAAATTATTATTAGAAGAGATGTTAAATTTGATGAAAATATCTTGGCCTGCAAGCCTAATTAAACATTTGTGCCTTCTTCGACATGCGAGCCATCTTTGGCATATGTGCCTTCTTCTATTCCTAATCTGGTTTCATCTTCTTCAGATGATGATAGCGAGGATGAAAATCCACCTCCGCCTACTCACCTCCCTCTAGATGAGTCCATTGAACTTGAACCTACACCAACACCAACGCTTCCTAGATGGGTCCATTCAACACAAGAAGCAACTAGTGATATTTTCGATGATCCTTCATATCAACGTCGGACACATTCATAGTTCCAATGAACCTCTTCTCTTTTGGCTCAAGTTTTAGAGACTCATGATTCAGAGACATTTTTAGAAGCTTCAGGTCATCCATATTGGGATAGAACAATGAATGAAGAGTATCATTCTTTAATGGAAAACGATACTTGGGATCTTGTACCTCTTCCTAAAGGAATAAAACTTGTCAGGTGTAAATGGGCCTACAGAACTAAGTATGCATCAGATGGAAGTGTTGAAAGACACAAGGCTCAGTTAGTTTCCAAAGGATTCTCCCAAGTTGAAGGAATTGACTATAATGAAACCTTTTCCCCTATAGACAAAACGAATTCCATCCGCCTTATTCTTGGCTTTGCAACCTCACATAAATGGAAGGTCCATTAGATGGATGTCAAATCCTCCTTATTGTATGGGGAATTGCAAGAAGAAATCTACATGGAACGACCTCCTGGCTATGTCTAGAATGAATCTAGCCTTGTTTATCACCTTAAGAAATATTTTTATGGTCTTAAGCAAGCTCCCCGAGTTTGGTATGCCAAAATGAACAACTTTATTCTTGACACCGGATTTTCTAGATGCCATTTTGATCCTAATGTCTATACCAAGAAAGTATGAAGCTATCTCATAATTC
The DNA here is from genome assembly GCA_032191745.1 of Picea mariana. Taxonomy (NCBI): domain Eukaryota; kingdom Viridiplantae; phylum Streptophyta; class Pinopsida; order Pinales; family Pinaceae; genus Picea; species Picea mariana. Next base: position 15,641 of record JASDQU010438258.1, read on the forward strand.
TTTTTCTTTATGTTGATGACCTTATCCTCATTGGTAGTGACCCAAAACTTTTAAACAATGTGAAAACCAACCTTAAGAATAAATTTGAAATAACAGACTTAGGATTTTTGCACTATTTCCTTGGCCTCCAAGTTTTTCAAACCAAGGAAGGAATTTTTATTTTCCATTCTAAGTATGCTTGTGATCTTCTTCATCACTTTCACATGGAATATTTATAACCAACCCATTCTCCCTTCCAATCTGGAGTCAAACTTGCTTCCACTTGTACTTCTCCCGAAGTTGATGCCACTTTGTATAGTTAGTTAGTTGGTAGCCTCTTATACTTAACTCACACCCATCCTGATATTTCCTTTGTTTTTGGTCTTCTTGCATGATATATGCAAACACCCCATGAAAGCCATTGGAAAGAAGCTAAGAGGATACTTTGGTATGTCCATGGTATAGTTTAGTTCAGTATACATTACAGTTCAGGGGGGATTCCTTTATTGGTTTGTTTCATTGATTCAAATTAGGCCGATGACCCTAATGATTAAAAGTCTATTGCAGGTTGTAACACCACCCAACCCCCTAAGTACCCTTTTAAGGGATGGGGTATTGAAATTTCACTTTTTCCTAAATCATATTGAAACCATTTCTCGAAGGCACCATCGACTTTTTCTCATCGAGAGATTTCCAACGACCATCGTCATGCTAAAAAATGAGCTCTGGATCAAAAGTTATGGCCCCTTAAAGTTATGGGGTCCTTAATATAACCACCTCCAGTCACTTCATTTCCATGTGGCATCCACGTGGCTCCTTCCACTTTTCTTCCGACGTGGCATAGACTTGGCATCCACCACCTGCCCCTTCGATCCTTTCCCTATCGGACCCTCGACGCATTCTCTAAATCAACGAATCTAATTCTTTCAGGCCCCTCTTGTTGGAGTACACTTTCCATGGAACTATATCCCACTCTAACTGTATACTCTGACCATATGTGCCTCGACAGATATTACAACTCTCAGGGTCAATTAATCAATGATTGTCGACGCATCAAAGTATTTACCTATATGACCGTTAACACATAATGATTTTAACCGCTTTTCTCCTTGACCAAGTGGGACCCATAGAGATCGACGACTGAGATTGCATCTCAACTTATTTGATGATATACAACTATGATCACCTCTTCAAGTCCCTCCTATCGGAGTGCCTTGTAGAGCCTACGACAGATCAATGATCGTCGTTTCATCGCAACCCTCTCTGATCAACGACTCAGATCTTCCCTCGGATTTTTCACCTACATGTGTCCAAATCCTCTTGGCACATGACGCCGTCTTTGCATGACACATGGCACCATAGAAACATGACACATGACACTCATATTTCTCATAGACGTCCACCTTTAGGTGCCAAATCACTATGTCACATGGCACCTTCTATGCTTTACATGTGGCACCATCGACGTCATCCTCTTGAGCTCTTATAGAAAAATCAATGATTCAGATCGTCCACTATATCCCACTGATATTGGAAGATTGAAAACCCATATTGCATCTTGAAGTTCCTCCACCAGAGTGTCTTCTTGCAACCCACTCTGAAGAGCACCTCATGATGAACGATCTAGATCTCGTCATCTGAGATCTAACGGTAAGGGTTAAGACACCTGTCCCTAGGTACTAAACCAACATGGCTTGTATTAGGCCTATCCTACGAATTTCAAATTGACACGTTTCCACCTATGTACACGTTGGTTTCCACCTATCCCGACACGTGGCCCTGCTACCTGGTCATGACATGTGGCACTCAAACTCCATTACAAGGTCCTACCTAAGAACTCGATTCTACTTGACACATGGAACAATGCCCGTGTGACACATGGACCAATATTTGTATGCCACATGGGCCAATTGAACTTTGACACATCATTGTCGGGTGTATGACCCTCCTTAGTTCACAGGCTTATAGTTCGAAAACTAATGGATAGGATATGATCTTCCTTTCAATGATCTACGGTCCTAGTTATCCCTCAGAGTACTCCTATCAGATTTCCTTCCCCACCTGGACCACCACTCATCCCTACCAGCCCTCTCCGATGAACGATTGAGATCTTTTGATACTTAGATCTAATGGATAACGTTCAAACAAAGTTTTTAAGGCCCTTCTCGCCCAACTGGGCCATGCTCGGCCCATTGGCGAATCGACTATCGCCACACGTCACCCTAAGGGACACATAACCTACCACGGTGGTATTGCATGTCATCATGGTGTCATCACACTCTTTTATTTCTCCCCCTTGGGGTGGATCACAGATCAAATGACTAAGGTCTCAACTCAAACTCTACCTATTCTACGGTCAATATTGCCTCTCAAAGTCTTACCGTAAGAGTCCCTCATCAACCTCACACACAATTATTCTGACAACCTAACCTCTGATCAATGGCGGAGATCTCTCCACTCACATATCCTATGCTTGAAAAGTAAAGCGCCCACTCAAAATCCTGAGCTCGACAGGGACCCACTCCTGATTTCTTTAACTAAATACAAGATGCCACATATGATCCTTGGGTATGTAGGCACTCCACGTCAACATGAAATAAAAAATATGTCACATTCCCTATTAACCTTGCTTAGACAAGACCCCACAAATATCCACGACTAAGAATTGATCTCATCCCTACTTCGATTTATGGTCCATATTGTCCTTCGGACCTCCCTAATCAAGTGTCTTAACTTTGGGTCTCCAGGGTTACTTTGACCATCATTCTCCAACCAATGATCTGGATCTTCTAGCCCCTGATCCTTCGACAAATTGATGGTCCTGGGTACGTATTCCACATGCCTCATTTCCTACTCCAATGAAGGGTTATGATTTATTCTCTATGCTGATCCAATGACTGTGATTCCTCCAGGCTTAAAACCTTAATTATTCATCCATGAGTCATTCTGTTTAACAGTCAAGATCATTTCGATTCTTCAAATCAATGGCTGCGATTCAATCTACTCAATATACGATATTTTTGCATGATAACAACCCAAAATTGGACTTAGCTAAATTTGAGGATCCCTTCAGTCTTATCGCACTGCAACAACTACCCTACTACACACACATAATGCAAAAATATACCACTACATCCATGGTTTCATTTATGGGAGGGAACCTTTGCAAGGTTCCTTAATTTATTGATGGTAAAATGTAAGGTTCTCCTGTTCAAATATACATTACACATGAATTTCCATACCAACACAATATCATTCAAGCACACAGACTTGCATAACTAACACATCTGTACAACATAGTGGATATGCACTCAATACCAATTTGATCGTAAGCTCGAATAAATACCCATGCATATAGGTACAAGCATCCAACCATACATTACAATTTAGTTACATAGGATATAACGATACTTATCTATTCAATGATGGAGTTAACCAACCTACTCACTGTGGGTATTGGCCTTTCCACCCAACTGTAGGCTTTGCGCACTCAATCACTTCGGTTGCAAGCCACCTTCATGCTAAGCCATGATACCACTAGGGAACCTCTCTCTCCAGTCCTCAAAATTTGTTAGGAGCACTCTCCCTCACACTACTCTTGGTAGAGATTCCCCACACCTACCTAACTCAGGCCTCAACGAGGTTTTTCAGATACTTTCCCAGTATCAAGCTCACAACCTTCTCTACTTAGGTCAGGTTCTGGAATCTCAAACCAATCCTACGACCAATTTCTTTCTTTGAGACTCCTTGAACTCTCCTCGAGTTCTCTTCTGTGCATACCTCGACTGCGCACACTTTCCTCCATCCTATGAGGCCATCATTCTGGGCATCCTCTCTCTACACACAATCTCAAAAGTTCTCAATTTGTCCTATTCCTTCTATCAAAAGGAAACTTGGGTCAACCTCGGGGGTTGTGGAATGGTATGCTAGGTACTTTTGGCTGACAACTTCTTAGTGTCTTAGCCAGGCTCTCCATGTTTCCATTCATTGGGGTGGTTAGTTTCTCAACAACCAATCCTTTTCTCATTAACTGATTTTCCTTGGGATCAGGTTAAGGCTTGTTATTCCAAATCAAATATTTTAGCAAGGAGGATTGGGTCATCTTAGCATGATGAACCCCTCTCTATGTTCCCTCACTCTTTCCTATAGTGGTATTATGGCTTGTACTTTTAAGGCTTCACCCACAGTCAGTTGTTGGAATTTTTCCAATTAATATAATTACAAAGATCATAGGCCATGGAATGACACTCATTAACATGATTAATCACATATATAATCAGGGTTTATAAAAGGGGTGTTACACAGGTTATATTTTTAGCCTTGGTTTAGGACTTGTCACTTGGGCCTGTAAGAAACAACATGCTATTGCACTTTCTCCAACAGAAGCAGAGTATCGAGCAACTATTAATGTAATTTAGGAATCCTTATGGCTTTGATAGATCCTTTTGGAGTTTGGATTCCAGCAACAACATTCGACTAGCCTTTGGTGCGACAATCAGAGTGCCATCAAGCTCACTAAAGACCCAGTTCAACATTAGTGCAACAATCACATCGAGTTGCACATGCACTTCATCCAAAATCTCATTCATGATCGAGTTATTGAAGTGCTCTTCTTCCCTACAGAAGATCAAGTCACAAACATTTTCACAAAGTCTCTTAGAAAAGATTTACAAACTTCAATCTATGTTAGGAGTTCAAGAAGTTGTCATTAAGGGGGGATATGCTCTAATGCCTCCTTCCTTCTCCTATCGCATCTCCTTTGTAAATCCTTCTATCCTATCCCAAGTTGTTCTTAAGGGGGGATGTTAGGATATTTAGACACTTAGGAGTTAGTTACGATCAACTTGGTCTAATGTGTCATTAGGTAAAAGTGTGTTTCTTTAGTATGCATTAATATGCATTTGTAGTTAAGAAATCCGACGGTCACGATATGTTCTCGACATAGAGTGATTCAATGATTCATATTCTACTCGATCTTAATGACTACATTGATTTATGGCTTAACACCCTATTGGTCCATGATCTCTATTTAAAGAGCATGGAGGATCATTTTCCGATGATCGATTATGAGAAACTCTCTTGTAAAATCTCTCTGTAATTTTTTTCTTTTGCATTAATAAATTGCTCCAAGTGGACACATTGGATGGGGGCATGGCTTTTTCCCCATAGGGGTTTTTCCACGTGAAAACATCGGTGTGTTAATATTTGATCTGGTTGTGTGAGTTGTTACTGAAGGTGTTCATCCTCTGTTGGAATACATGTGTTGTCAAACATTATATATGGTTGTTCAACATCCATATCATAATTGTTGCTATAACAATTTGCATCAACTTCCTTCATTGTGTATAGCTCCCTTTATTGTTCTTGGTTGTCCTCATTTCTACTGGATTCCGGTCATTCTTCCTTGATGCTGAAATAAACTCCAAGTATCTTGGCATCCACCCCATGATACCTCTTCCATTATCCCGATATGCTTAAGGAATTTGATCAGTCCTAGATTCCTTCTTCCATTTATGGAATGATCTTCCTTGAAGTCTGATTACATCTTTTTAGAATAACTCTGCACGTAATGCATTTTCTTATGTATCTATTGCACTCTTTAGAGAGCATGAGTCTTCATTATTTCCCCTCGAACTTCTTATACTTGTACCATGTTTCCACTGCACTACTCTAATAACAGAAAAAATTGGAGATACTACTCCAAAACTATATAACTGATCCCTGGAGATGATGAACCTTATCTCCATGTATACAATATGTCTCTTTTATAAAAGACTAGCTTCCTAGATTCTCAAATTACCCGGTTGAACCTAGTTCATATCATAACATTGTTCATTTTAGGCGTTTTCCTCTTTTTGTGATGAAACCTTGACATAACATTCCTTCCAATGACTATTTTCTTGCTCAATTCTGATTTCTGAGCAACAAGTTATGGTTTTATGAAAAATAACTCATTTTCACCCTATTTACACATTTTCTCCACTGGTGCCATTTTATTAGAAGGTCAAATTCTGTCAACTGTACCAAAAAATATATCAAGAACCAATAAAATTTTTGTATCAAACACCAATAATACTCATAATGGTGAACACACAACAACCTTTATACTCTCTATTGGTCTCTCCAGTAAGATTCTACAACCATATGGAATCTGCAACTTTTTCCATTTTACAAATAAATAAACAAAATTCTCTATTCTTTTCTCTAACCACCTTTCTTAATCACCCCTCTAAATCCAATTCTGATCTCATAATCCATTTCTTCTCTTTAAGAGATTTCCAATGACTGTAACTATTCTAAAAAACAAGGCTGGGATAAAAATTTATGGCCTTTTTCTACCAAAAACCACCTCACATGCATGTCGAACCTCGCCACCTGTACCATCCAACGTGGCATTACCTGGCGTTGATATGTTAGAACATGTAATTTGTAACACACCCGACCCCCTAATCATCACTTAGGCTGGTGGGATGTTGTTTTTCCTTATATTTTCTCATGGCATGCTATCATATTCATCAATTGTTTGAGTGAATAATTCTCTTATCACAACTGAAACTATATTAATTATTATTAATACTTAGAGATGAATCTTCACAGGTTACGAGGTTCCTAAACACCCTCAATCGAACAGTCACGTTTACTCCTGTCCTTCAGATCAATGACCCGTGAGTGTTCAGATTCATTCTTGTCAGAGTGCCCGGTCACCTAGGTCAATCTCCTCTCCGACGGCGATATCCCGACGAATCATCTTGCGTAATCCAATAGTCCTCGGACCTGATGTTCCAACGAATATGATTATGTTTGAGTCCTCGCCCACTTGAAAATTACTCTCCACTTGAATTCACATTCCACATGCTAACGAATGGGACCCATGGAATCTACTACTGAGATTAAATCTCACTCGCACACCTATCAATGGTCCTCCTTCATTATCTAAGTCCCTCCCCATTGAAGCATCTCCATTATGGTTCCACATACTACTTCAAACCGCTCACTCTGACCACACGTACTCCTATAGATCAAATGATCCTCATTCATTTAATACGATGGACATTGTGATATTCAAAGTTACAACAAATTTATTGTTAAGGTTCTTAAATCCTTCTCCTCGGAACGATTCTTAATAGATCTAGCGGTTGGGATCTCACGAAACACCTCCCAGAGGATCTACAATCCTTAGAGTCCCTGTCATTGGACTCCTATCTCAGTTCTCTCTTTGAACCTCCAACGACCCCTCTTTAGACAACCTCATTACTAGATCCAACGATCCAGAACTCACTTTGGTCACTCTCTGATAAATCGATGGTCCTCGTCGACTCAGGTATTTCCTCATCAGAGTTCAGATACAACCTCACTCTAGCCACTTTGAAGGTAGTATCATCTAACCAATGGTCTAGATATACTCACTTCGTTGAATCAATGGCTGCAAAGCCACCCATCTTAAAACACTGGTTTCCTCTAGGGTAACAGTCTGAATCCAGACTTAGACAATTCAGAGTTCCTCCTTTGGTCTTCTCTAAGGTTTTACTATACTTCTAAGAGATTTGGGAATCCAATTTTAAACAACCTAAGGCATTTCATCTAGAACTTGGGTGAATATTTACATGTATTGCAATCTTTCCACCTAAGATAGGTGAATTTTCATAGGGATTAAGGCTATCATACCCTTACCAGGACTCTCCAAATACCAAGGTAATCATGTCCCCTCCCAAATGAAGACTTTATCCATATCTTGCAAACTTTCCTATCAAGACTTGCAGGATATCTGGGTTACATGCCACTCATGCCTTACTTACTTAATTTTACGAATTATTGGATTATCAATGAGAACATACAATAATATTCAGTTTTACTTAGGAATTCATCCGTTCCTTCACATATTTACATTTTCAATTAAATCGCAAAACAACAAGTTATCAATAAATTTGCATTACACATACATTGGGATGAAATACTTATATGTCCAGTAAATATCCACAACAAATTGACTAAGAGAGGATGCCTTTCCTCCCAACCTTAGGCTATGTTGTAGAGTGCCTTCTTACAACATACCACCCCCGTGCCAAGCCATGATATCACAAGGGAATGATTCAATTGACTCCCGAATTTAGGATGATCCAAGAAGGTTACTCTCTTTCCTCCACTGACAACAACAACAATTTCTCCCTTCCCACTAAGCTCAGGGATTTCATAGATTTATTAGGTACCTCCCCAACTAGATTTCCTCTACACAAGGGAGACCCTTCTATGCTATGCAATCCCTTTGTGATATCCCCTTACTAGTGTGATCCTCAATAGTTTGGACGAGCTTCCTACTTTCTTCAAGGAAATCTCACCAATTCTTCTCTTCTTCAATCTGCGCCAACAAACACCTTTGTTCAATGGGCCATCAACATGTGAGTCTGATGCTCACTCATTGTTTCTAACTCTTCCTCTTCTCCCACGTATGTTCTCGCTGTGTGTGTCTCGCACGTCTCCTCCTTCTCTGCCCCTTAGGTGATGTTTTTCCACCTTTGGTCTCTTCCTCCTCAAATCCTTGGAATTCCTGTGGCTTCTATCATAAGCGATCTCCAATCAAGGATATCAATTTTGAAGGGGTGATCCATGTATGTAATTCTATCAGATTCTTTTTTAGTTGACCCTTGCCTCTTCAAGGGATCAGACCTATCAACAATATTAATTGCCTTAACCACTGATTCTGTTTTCCATAGCTGGTAATGTGGCTCCATGCAGGTTCAAGTACATTGGGAGGTGTGCATTTATGTTTACAAGTATAAGTTGGCTTGTTATGCAAGCTTCCTATTTTCTTCACTGAAACATCTCATCTCCACCTCAACAGTCCACTTCATTAATTCCACATGTGATATCATGGCTAGTACTCTCAAGGATTTCCTTTCCAGTTAGTTTCTTGGTGTTTTTCATTAATTGAAACATGATTACAAACTTCATAAACATAATCATATGAATTCTTAGCATAATTACAGTTACAGGGAAAAACGAGGTGTTACATAATCCTCTGACATGGCATACCATGGCCAATGAATGACGAGCATGTTACACAACTGGCGATGATCTTGGAGGTGATTTGGTACCTCACCGGAAACCGGGATCCAGTGGTTTCCCCACACTTAACACTATATAATACCTTCCCGATTTCCAAGTATTTGATGGTTCGATCCTTGGAACCATACCCCAATTGGGAATACACCTCCACTGACACCTCACTCCACTAAGAACCTCACCCCAACGGGCAATGAGACCCCGACCTTTGTCAAGACCCTTGCAACATTTCTCCACCGTCCGATGGGCTTGTTCTTTGGTGTAGTGACTCTCTCTCCTAAGATTTCCTAGGAGATTAAAAACCAAGATTTCTTGCCCCCCTAGATCCGATGACTAGGATATGCCCTTGGGCTCAAGGGTGTGTAAGTACCATGAGCCCCTTCCTCGATCCATCCACTCTGGTGCTGACACATGTCCACTTCCCATTAGCTAAATTGGTAGGTACCTGGTCTGTGTCTACTGATATGGATTTGACGTGGCACTCACATGGCTCTGATGTGGCACTAACTTTGTTATGATGTGGCGCTGACATGGCTTCGGTCACCAGGGAATGATTTACCTCTCCTCTCTCTTTATACACCTCCAAACTAGTTTGGTGAATGGGATTCATTCACTAGGAAATCCGACCACCAACCCATCGATCACCTTGCACAAGCCTCCATCCAACTCCCCACCGTTCAACTTTGGTCTAGTCCATTGGACCACCAACACAACAGCCCACTGGGCCACTCCGCACAACCTTCCATCCATCTCTCTAACATTCAACTCCGGTTCGATCCACCAGGCCACTTGGCCACTCCGCACAATATTTTAACCGGATCCCTGAGTGAGTTCTGGTCTGGTGAACGAGTTCTTCTCATGGGATCCTAACATCCACACCACTCTTTCAATGACATGTGGTGGTGAATGGACCTATCATAGGGTGACAATTGGCATGTACAGAGGATTATTGGGCACTGAGTAGGAATACTAACGAGGCATTGAGGTGGTAGTAAAAAATTACACTATGCACAGACTCCATAGGGTTTCGTGGCTCTTCGTGCTTCACGCACAAGTAACAAAAGGTTCCCTTTTTCTTATAAACATGTTATGAAAACCTTCCTTGATGCATGCAGAATACATGAAACAAAACATTTGAAGATCTACAATAGAAAACCATGCAAGGGATAGATCGACGACTACTGTGTGCAAGAGAATCATTTTGGATATGTTCTTATCACATGCTTCAGTGGTAATTCCAAAAGTATAATCTTTTGGGAAGAGGTGTTGGAAGCACCATTTAAATTTTTAGTTATTGATGAGGCAACCCAAATCAAAGAGGATGAATCCACAATTGCACTGCAAATGACAGTTGTAAGCCATGCATTTCTTATAGGATCTCCAAAACACCTACCACCAACAATGATTAGTAATCTTGCATAAAAATCATGATATGGGTGAAGTTTATTCAAAGAACTGCAGATATTTGGACTCCCAGTCAATTTGTCAATATACAATATTGCATGCATCCTTCTATTAGTCTTTTCTCAGATATTGAGGGATCACTGGTACATAATTTCCAGGGCTAAACATACAGTGTTAACCCACAATATTTTCCCCTCTGATGTTGTCCCATAGCAATTATAATTTCACTTAAGCACTTATGTCCTATAGTAGGCCCTTGAAGGCATGGTGTTGTAAGCTACAACTCTAATACCACTTGTAACATACCCAACCACCAGGATGAGCTAGGCTACTTCAAGAATGCTCTGATACCACTTGTAACATACCCAACCACCAGGTTGGGCTATGCTACTTCAAAAATGTTCTTTAAGAACACTCTAATACCACTTGTAACATACCCAGATCAACAAACCAAGAAATTTATTTCATGTTGTAGATATGATACCAACCTTCAATTCATATTTACTTCTTGGAATGATTTCTAATTCTGTTCCATTCTTTTAAATTCAAGAAATGGAATAACAACACATGAAATTAACAAGAACCTGCTAAACCATCCAATAAATGATCAACATGGCATGCACAACATTAACAACAAGCATGCACATATAAACACATCACAAAGATTATAAATTCATTGCAGAATATACATTATACATAAAACATAGATATAACTTATCTTTAATTAAACCATTCATCAACTAGTTGTAGACCAAGGGCGTTCCACCCCACCATAGACATTGTTGTTCATTCACTCTCAATAGCAAGCCACCCCCGATCCGAGGCTATGAATCCATAGGGATGGGTCCTAGGTCGACTCTAAACACACATTAGTTAGTTATCAAGCTCCCATGTTTTCCCAACCACAAAACAATCCTAATTCGCCTGCTCTTTTCCCTTCATCTTGCACAACCCAGAGAAATGAACCCCTTTCTCTAGAATATATTCCCTCGGGCAATTCCAAATATTTTCCAGGGCTCCAGTGCTACTAGTCAGGAATCTTAATGCTGGAAATTCCAAGGATTCTCAACTATGAACAATTCTACTTTGCATGCCAATGCATCTAAGCACTCACATATTCATTCCTTTATGGAATAATCAATAACTCCTTACAACCATCTAGTAATAGTTGTCCTCCTCCAAGCATTTGTTTAATGTCATACCCATTACATAAATGAAAAAGAGTAAAAATGAGGAAATGATATGCAACCATGAATGAAGAACAAAATGAATGAGCAACAAATGAATATGCCCCTACCCCCATCATCCCAAAAGAGGGTTTTTATGTAATTACATGAAATCAATAACCACATGGCCTCCCCAAGAAGCTCATGTAACCACTTTTCCCAACTAAAACCAAGATGGGTGAATAAAACAATAATAAAATACTTAGCCCCTTTAGCCCCCTCTCTCGTGGAATCATATCCCCCTATAACTCTTGTCCTTGTTTGTCTTGCAACCAATGATATATTTTATTAATATATTCAAAGTATTACATCTCTAGGCACCCTGGCCTCTCAACATACCGACTCACCAACCTGATTCATATTTACACAATACACTCTAGTTCATAGGAATTAAAATCGCAAATGTTGTAGCAGCTGAATCAGATAACAAACGAAGTTTTAAGGAGTTTACGAAAAATAATCACGAGACGTCAAAATCATAGAATGATTATACTACTCCTTTAAGAAACTTACCTATGGATTTAGGAATCTAATACCCTACATTAATATTCAACACGCAATAGGTACATGACAATATAAATTTGTAGGCAACAATGCGTTGGGATGAAAAATTGAGACAATGAATGGGAAATGGCAATAAACATACAACCATCAAAATGATGACTCAATTAAGGAAATAAGGGCTGAAGTTCCAAACAAAAAACAACTTCCCTTATAATTCCCTATATTGATTGTTAAAAAATTCCTACTATTCCTCGTGAATAACACATTGCTAACTCCAATTCTTAAGTTCCATTGTATGCACTCCAAACCTTTGCTAACCTATAGTTCTCAAATATTAAAATTTAAAACTATTCAAAACCAATATCTTTTCTCTCGATTGCAAAACAACCCCCATAATTCTCAACAACATTGAATTTCTAAACAACACCAGACTTCATTGGATGACAAGTTACAAGACACACATTGGAGATTGCAAAATGCTCAAACCGTAGCCAAATTTACATCGATTAAGCCACTTCCATCATAATCACATCACTTCTACTACTTTAATGTGATCCAACGATTCAATCACGTGATAGAGGACTTATTGATCATCCACTCTTGACTGAATTAGGCAAGGCAAGTATTGATTGGATTGGGCATTCAAGGAAGTGGTACAATTTTATAGATTTCATTAATTGTAATACAAAATACAATGAACCAACCATAAATGTATTTGTAATTTCCATTCTAAAACTTACAAAGAATATAGTTTATTTTTTCTCTATTTTTCCTAGAATGACAATGATCAAATTTGTTGCATATATATATTTTATAACCAATCATAAATAAAAAATAAATATAGAAATAAATGTTTTTCATTCCAAACTTTGAATACAACAATATTTTGAAAAAAATTCAGACTACTACAAAGATTCATTCATAGAGTTATTTGTCATATGTAGGGACTAATAAGGGTTCAATAATTCTTATTATTGACTTAATCTTTAACTAAGATTGTTTTCTTTTATTTTTGTCTCTCATTTGTATAAAAAGGGACTTCCCACCTCCCATGTGCATCCCATACCATTTATGAATGTATTGGAGACGTCTTCCTCCATTACTCAGATTTACTCTCCCCATCTTCTGAAAATTCTACTCTCATTATATGTGCCTTTGATCTTTTTCTATAAAAGAAACATGAATTTCTCCTTCCATCTCAATGGTAGCATCTAGAAGTTTCTTGTATGACTTTGGTCTTATAGTTTGAACATTGGCTTTGATGCCAAGATTTAGTATAGAGATGAACTAGTGGATATCCTCCTCTTTGTGCACTTGATAGCTTCGTTTGACAAAGAAAATCCTTGATCCCAACATCATATTTCACAATTATTTCACCACCTATTGCTTTGTGTTCTCCCATTGATGGAAGGTTGAGGGCTCAAGATCAAGCTAATTAAATGTACCCATGGATATCTCCACAACCTCCTTCCATCTTCTAAACAAGTTTTGCTTGTCAAACTTTCTTTACCAAGCAAGAATGAGACCCCATAATGAGACTTTGAGTTGTGCCCACTCACACTCTCTATCCTATTTTCCATATGCTTACCACATTGTTTCTAGGGTAAACAAAGGGACTTGCCCAATTACGTTACAATCAAATATCGAAAATAGAGAAGAGTTATTAGAACTATTTGATCTACCCTTTCTAGAATCCTTTTTATCATCAAAATTGTCTTCATATCTTGTTTTCCTCTTATCATGATAAACATGCTAATGTTTGATCCAGATTGGATCATTATATTATTTTTGATCTATCTTAGTACTTTCTGGGTGGAAAAATTGGATGAATCAACTTGCAGGGCCATGTCAAGGACTAGTCCAAATTTGGAAATTTGGGTCCAAAAAATCGTCTGAAATCTTCCAGAGCCATTTTGAGGCATTAAATGACACATTTTTTGGTCCAAAACTTACTTTGAAGAAATATTATATAATATACACACCGATACTTTACAACGGTGCAAGAATTGCCTCAATCAGAGTTTGTATATGAAAGTTATGCCTCCTGCAAGTTGACCTACCGTATTGATCACCATGGTGCGAGTGGATGCCATGTCACCCTCCATTACGTAGACATGTGGAGCTATCCACGTAGTGGATTTTATAATAAAATTGTATAAGGTCCAAAACCTTATCACAATTGAGGGTTGAGGAAGTAAAAAACCTACACCTAGATGGCTATCGGGCTATGTTAAATACCAAGCCACTAGGAGGAGAAGGGGTTCCATTCTATGTTATTGTATTTTTGTTCCGTAACATAGCATAACAAATGGGAGTGGGAAATTAAAGATCATAACATAGGGGGCTAATGTTATATAGAATCCTGACAGGTCACAGGTCTCAAGTAACTCCATAGAGAGTGCCTTTTCCTTTGTACTTGCATTATTTTCATACCAGAGAAAAAAGAGTAGAGCAACATCACCTTCTAGCTAGGTTTTCTGCCGTAAGGATTTCACAAAGCAAATATTTGTGTTATTTTTTAGATGGTGTGTGATTTAATTTTACTATTCTCTATTTTCCACATTTTATCTATTTCACGCATAAGAAAAAAATTGGTAACCAAATATTCTGGAATCTAAAGGAATTTAACCTTCGTAGTGTAGATTTCAGTTTCATTTATCAGATTTGTTGTGACAAACTATTCTAGTGGAATATCCACGATAGTTTACAAGTGGAATATCCACAAAAATTTATAGATCAATGATGGAATTTTATGTTATCATCATAGTGGTGAGGTTCTATCAATTCCCCCCTCCTTGTGCTTAATCAATGGTTGTGCTAAAAACTCTTTTCTTTATCTCTGTTTTGGTCATTTTTCTATTATTAGAGTTCAATTTCTCTCATTTTTTATTTTTACCCTTATCTACTACCCCCATTTGTTGATATATATGGAAGAGGTGTGGGAAGTTTTAAAACTCTTCTTTTTCATGTTCTTGTTCATCCATGGAGTGGTATTCTCCCTCCTTTTGATGTTAGTTACTCTTTCTCAATGGAATCTCTCCTAGTGGTTCACTCGAAACCAAGTAGTGCATAGTTAAGTGTTACCTTCTCCTTGTCTGCCACTAAATTTTAAAGTTGTGGGTTAGAGTCCTGTTGTGTCCACAACAAGTCCCCCATTTTGTTTGGTTCTCACAAGCCAAAATAAATGGGGCTCGAAAAAATTCTACATTTAGATACCTAATCTACCTACAATCCAACCTAACCTATTCTTCTTTGATATACCTAGATTGAAATATGAGCAATTGAAAGTACTAATCTTTGAAGAACCCATGACAAACCATAAGTTATTGAACCTAGTAATGTAAGGTACCATATCTATTATAATAGTCAAAAACATAAATATTGCAGAGAATCACATTGAAACAACACAATAGATGAAACCACAACACCAAAATAATTCCTTTATTGATAGGAAACAATGTTCAGTTGCCTCTTCGAGGGGGGAAACTCCAAAAGAGCAACGCTCTATTACAATAATTCCCAAGACAAGATCCTCTCATACCTTCTACTCTTATTTATACTAATTCTATCTTCTAAGGAACATTCTAGAGGAAGATCTTTCTATAAGCGGAAGATTCTATTAGGTCTTCTTACATAGACTTGTTCATATTTATTAAATAGGCCTTATTAATAGTATCAACCTTTATTACATGGAAAATATATTATTCTAACTACATGAGAGGTTAGGGGGTTAGGTCCCTAACATACCCTCCCCCTTGAAGAACAACCTTGTAGTCAAGGCTCGAGATGAGGAAATTCTTGGAGAATATTTTTCGGCTCATGGGTGGCATCTTCTGGAGTTGTATATTTCCACTGCACCAACACTTCCTTGATGGTGCGCTGACAGAGGCGATGCTCGCACTAGTCCAAGACTCCACGTGGATGAAACCATATGGAACCTTCAACATCCAACTCAGGAAGAGTGGTTTGAGTTTGAAACTTAGTTCCAATCACCTTCTTTAAGCCCGAGACATGGAAAACATGATGGATCTTAGAATGACTAGGTAGAGCTAACTAATAGGGCACCTATCCCACACGCTTGAGAATCGTATAAGGACCATATAATTTGGGAGAAAGCTTCTGACAATGTTCATATTTGAGTGAAATTTTCTTGTAAGAATGGAGATGAAGAAACACCTAGTCCCCTTCAACAAAGTGGCGTTCTGAATGTCATTGATCTACTTCTTGTTTCATATGATTCTGAGCCATGACCAAATTTTATTTGAGAACATGGAGAATGGTTGCATGAACTGTAAGAGTTTTATCAACCTCTCGAACCTTCAAGACCCCTGAAATGTAGGAAATAATTGACGAGGGATTTTTTTCTGTAGAATACTTTAAAAGGGGTCATGTGAGTAGCAATATGGTAAGATGTGTTATACCACGATTCAATGAGAGGTAACCATTGAGCCCACTAATTTTTCCGGTCAAATGAAAAACACCGCAAATATGTTTCCAAACACTTGTTGACAACTTCGGTTTGGACATTAATCTGGGGGTGATAAGAAATACTGATATATAATTGTGGGCCCTGGAGCCTGAATAGTTCTTGCCGAAAATTGCAAGTGAAAGTGGGATCTCGGTTAGATACAATAGAATGAGGCATGCCATGAAGCTTGAAAATATGATCCATGAAAATCTGAGCCACTTTGGATGTTGTGAATAGATGTTTAAGAGCATATTTGGAAAGACGATCAACTACCACCATGATGACTGACTTATTAGATGATTTAGGTAAGACCACACTGAAATCCATAAAAATGTCCCTCCAAATAGCTAGTGGAATTGGAAGTGGTTGTATTGTGCCTAGAGCTTTGACAATTTCTCCCTTGTTGCATTGACAAACATCGCATTCAACCACAAAGGTGTGAATGTCTTGTTTCATACCATCCCATAAAAAGGAACGTTTAACTCGTTCATAGGTTTTGGTAAACTCAGAATGCCCTGCTGTTGGTGAAGCATGAAGATCTGAAAGAATCGTGGATTTAAGTTGTGACCGGTGGCTTAAATATAGATGACCTTTGTAGCGTAGCTCTTCATTGTGCCAAGAGTATGATGAAGAAACTGGAGAAGTGTCTTGCAATTGTTAGATTAGTCGAGAATTTTTGGGCCTTGCAGCCATTCATGTCAAACAACTTGGAGCCAATCTGGTACAATGAAGGAGAGGGAAAAAAGGGACCCTTCTTCTTCTTACTTTCGAGAAAGAGCGTCAACTACTACATTTTCTTTTCCCTTCTTATAAATGATCTCATAATCATATCCGAATATCTTTTTCTCCCATTTTTTTTGGTCCTAGGAGGAAATCCTTTGTTCTAGGAAATACTTGAGGCTCTGATGGTCTATTTTGATTTGGAAGTGTTTCCGCAATAGATAAGGATGCCAAAGATCCACAACATGTAGAATAACCAACATATACTTTTCATATATGGATTGGATGAGATTTCACTATGAGAGTTGTTTTCCAGTGAAGGCCAAAGGCCTGCCCTCCTGCATGAGTACTGCTCCAATTCCTTTCCCAGAGGCATCACATTCCAGGGAAAAAGTCTTTGTGAAGTCGGGAAGGGATAGGACATGAGTTATGCACATGGATTATTTCAATGCTTGGAATTATTGTTCAACTGCTAGAGTCCAAGTGAAAGCATTATTTTTAAGGAGAGCAGTAAGAGGCACTGCAGTTTTTCCATATTTCATAACAAAATTGTGATAATATCATGTTAAACCTAGAAAACCATGTAGGCTATTGAGAGTTTTGGGGCGTGACCAATGTTGCATAGATTCAATTTTCTTAGGATCCACCCTTACACCATCCTTGCCGACAATATGACCCAAGTACTCTACTTCCAAAGCTCCAAAGGTGCATTTAGATTTCTTGAGAAAAAGTTGGTGCTGAGAGAGTAGACTGAGAACTTCATCCACATGGGTAATATGTTTTGTCAAAGTTTGATTATAGATGAGAATATCATCAAAGAAAACAAGGACAAAATGACGAAGAAAAGGACAGAAAACATGGTTCATGAGACTTCAAAAAGTGGAGGGATCATTACAAAGGCCAAAGGGCATGACGAAGAACTCATAGCGACCCTCATGAGTTTGAAAAGTAGTCTTAGGAATGTCTTCCTCTTACATACGTATATGGTGGTAGTTAGAAGGAAGATCAAGTTTAGTAAAGTACTAAGGACCACTTAATTCATCCAAGAGATCATCAATGACATGAATGGGAAATTTATCTTTGATGGTGAGTTTATTGAGGGCATGAAAGTATGGACACATGCACTAAGTAACGTATTTCTTGAGTACTGTGACCACATGAGAAGAATAGGGGCTGGTACTAGAGCATATAACACCTATGAATAACAATTCGTGAACAATTTTCACAATTTCATTCTTTTGCGAAAAGGGATGACGATAAGGGAGAACATTGGGAGGAATACTGTCGGGGATGAGAGGAATGGAATGATCATGAACACCATGAGAAGGAGCAAGTACTTGGGGGGTGGAAAAAACAACATTGTGTTTGGAGATGATACATTGGAGGCTAGGATGGATCGATGGTGTCTCAATTGCTTAGATAGAATGGAGTTGGGAAATAATGTCAGAATGACCTTTTTTGAGGATCTTTTCCGTTCGATGGGAGCTGATGATCTCAGGTGAACCTACAATGATTCCTTCGAACTCATATTGTTGTATTTCTTATTGGAATTACATGGTTAATTCCTTAAAATCCATGAGGATGGGACTAAGAGTGCGTAACCATTCCACAAAGAGCACAATATCACAACCACCCATGTCAATAGAAAACATATGAGATTTCAGATTGTACTACCCAATTTGGAGACACACATTTTTACAACGCCCCCCACATTTCATGGAACCTCCATTGGAAATCATGATTTGAAAGTTGTTTACGACATGTATATAGCAATAGGTTTCTTGGGAAATACGACGATGAATAAAATTATGTGTGCTACCACTGTCAATTAAGATGATGACCTTTCGATTCTTAATGTAGCTAATGAGATTTAGGGTTTGGGGAGTGGAGAATCTAGTGAGAGCATTCAAGGAAATGACTGGTTCAACTTCGGGTGGGTCAACGGGTGGAGTAATATGAGTTGGATCAGGTAATTCCATGACAAGGGGGTCTCGATCTATTCTTCAGAAACATCCTCAGAGATGGCCATAAACAACTTTTGTTCCTTACACTTGTGCCTCAGAAAATATTTTCTATCACAATTATAACAAAGGCCCTTGAGTTGGTGTTCCTCCATTTCAGCCTGCAACATTAATTTCTAGATCTTGAGGGGAGTGGGAGGAGTGGCGAGGTTGATAGGTCGAGTGTGAGGAATAAATGAAGGTTTGTGGGTCTGAGCAGAGACAATATGTTGGGCTTCCTTATCACGTTGAGTAGCTTCCAACCAATTTTGAGGGTGAGCCATGAGGACCTGGGATGAAATTTCATCTTTGAGGCCACTCATAAAACATTCCCGGAAGAAGGCATCAGACATGCCCTCCATTCTGAAAGCCAAGTGTTCAAAGGAAGATATAAAGTCTTCTACTATTCTAGATTGCTTCAACTTGGTCAAACGACTGAGATAGTGGGTATGAGTGTCAAAGTGTTGATATATCTCTGCCATAAACTGTGTCTAAGCAACATACCCCTGACTTGTGTTTCTATGCCATTGCCACCATTTCTAGCGTTATGGATCCAAATAGAGGAAACCATAATGAATTTTGGCCAGATCATCAGTAATGCCATGCAAGGAGAAATAATGTTCCATTTGAGTGACCCAACCTATGGGATTTGATCCGTTAAATTTGTTCACCTCAATTCGGGGGAAACAAGGATCATGAGGAAGGGAGTTGAAATGAAAAGCCATATTATAGGAAGAGTTATCACCTTTAGAGTGGGAAGGTTGTTCAAGGGAAGGAGAGCCATGGGATTGTTTCAACCACTGGGCGAGGGAGGCAAATTCACCC
>JASDQU010438259.1:8332-24511 GCA_032191745.1 Picea mariana
TTGTGCTCATTCCCAAGAATATGATTAAAATGAGGCTCTGAAGGCCTTTTTTACAATAATCGGGAATGTCAAAAACCCTAGACATCCAAAAACCTAACCCTAAGAGATGAAGTGCCAAAATTCATGTGGGCCCCGTTTGGGTAAGTTAGTACATCAACTTCTCGGGGTCGTAACTTTTGCATATGATATCCATTTTAGGCATATGATAGCCCATTGGAAAGGTATCATCGAGGAGATTCATTTTAGGTGAAATATCAAAGGAACTTGCATATTGCAAACCTGTTTTCCAAAAAAACATCGTTTAGGGCCTCAAAATGGCCCTAGAAGTTAAAAACTACTAAAAATAGTAAATTTCCAAAATTGCCAGAAAATTGTTTTGAGCCAGTTGGAAAAGGTGGGTGGCCACTGATATCCACCTGGATCAAAGATAACACTTTTCCATCCACAAAATCTATTCTAATTCCTTTGTGTTCTAGGCAAGATATGGATACAAGATTCGTTTCTAAACCATGTACATATAAAACATTGCTTAAGTGAACATTGTTACCTATTTTCAACTTGACGAAGGCTTGTCCAAATCCTTCCACTGGGTAAGTGATTTTGTCTCCAAGATCTACCTTGTACGATGTCTTCTTCTCATTTAGGTTTGAGAGTCTATCTTGATCTCCCTTCATGTTCCTAGAAGCTCCACTATCGATTATCCACATGTCATCTTCAATCATTCTAGTGAGTGTTGAGTAGTGTAGAAGATTGAACGTTTCACTTGTATCTTCGGTTGATAGGTAGTTGGTCATGCCTTGATCCAAAACTTCAACTCTGATGTTTCTGTCTTCTGAGAGAGCCAAAAGGTGTGTTGAACTAGGGTGCATTTGAATATCTTCTCCTTAAGCGAGATGCTCCATCACAAGGTGACAGATCTAGGATTTATGGTTTTTGCAACTGCTCCTACTAGTAACCCTAGCAGGAGTGTCTTGGAAGCTGCTCCTGCTAGTAACCCTAGTGTCAGTTCTTCAATGAGCTCAGTATCCTAATGGATATGCTTCCTTCCAATAGTTATACTGAATGAAGGAGGTGTGGGCCCATAACCTGTTAGAATATGAATGAATGTGCTCGTTTTACCATTGACAATATCACTATTGTCACCCAACCATAGGTCAAAGCCACCCTCTAAGCACCTTGAACTTGACAGAGAGAAGAATACTGGTAGAAATCCAATAGCCAAGAAAGGCTAATGCACCAAGCAAGAAGTAACCAAAGTTGATCAGAGAGTCCAACCCAAAACTGGTGCAACACCTTCCCCAGGACTTGCGCACAAAACTGCTAGACTGTAGTGCACAGAAGTGGCTTTCTGTAATTCTGAGAAGTGTGTCAAATGAGAGACCGACGCCCTATATTTATAGTATTCCTGGCAGACTTTCCTGGGATGACTTCTCATTCTAGGTACTAATTAATTCATATTAATTATATCTCTTCAGCCGACTTCTCATATTGGGTTACTTTCATTCCTTTTCTTTCTTCTGGAACATTCTAATCTTGTCAAAGGTCACAATAGAGGTTCATACCTCCCGAAGCTACCATAATATCAACAGTACATTCATGTATGCCAATATGTCATTCGATCTCATGAATGCAGGGGAAACTTTCCAACATGCAATGGACATTGCATTTATTGGAGAGAAAGACAAGTTTGTGGTTATCTATTTGGATGATATTACAGTGTTTTCCAAGTCTGATCAAGAGCTTTACCAACATTTAAAGAAGGTGTTTTTGAAGTGCAGAAAGTATGGGATGCCCCTAAATCCCAAAAAGTGTCTTTTTTCCATGAAAGAAGGTAAGCTGCTAGGACACATTGTCTCAGCTGAAGGAGTAAAAATTGACCCAAATAGAGTAGAGTCTATCAAAACCATTTCTCTTACAAGGTCCAAGAAATAAATTTGGTCCTTCTTAGGTAAGATAAACCTTTTAAGGATATTTTTATCTAACTTTGTTGAGTTAGTGAAACTCATCACTGTCATGTTGAGAAAAGGAAACAAAATAAAATGGACACCATAATCTAGGTGTTCTTTTTAGAAGATAAAACAAGCACTAGATGATGCTTTTGCTTTGATTAGTCCCGAATACTCAAAGGGTTTTTTTTCTTTTTTCTTTTGCCTCCAATGATACACTAGTTTTTTTCCTTCTTCAGAAGAATTCATATGGAATGAAGCAACCTATATTTTTTTTCAGTAGGGCCTTGAGAGATGCTCAAGTCATATGTGACATTATGGAGAAACAAGATTATGCTTTAGTCAAAGCTCTTAAGGCTTTCAGGGTATATGTTCT
Organism: Picea mariana; assembly: GCA_032191745.1. NCBI lineage: Eukaryota > Viridiplantae > Streptophyta > Pinopsida > Pinales > Pinaceae > Picea > Picea mariana. The sequence continues at coordinate 10,655 of JASDQU010438259.1, forward strand.
TCATTCAAAAATCATTGCTTATGTTCCCTCAAGTTATGTGAAAGAAATTCTGATTCATCCTCATATAGATGGGAAATGAAGTGGATTGCTAATATTTTAGAGTTTGATATTGAGGTGAAACCCATCATGTTGGTAAAAGGTCAAGGTTTGGCTAGATTGCTGGTTGAATCCAATTGTAAGACATTGGGAGTAAATTTTATGAGTACTAACTCTATAAATCAGCAATATGATATTCATAACAACAGCTTCCAAATTAGCTCAAAATTGGTAGAATGTAGTTGGTACAAGGACATCATCTATTTCCTAAAAAATTTGCATCCTCCCACTGGACTTGAGAAGACCAAGTTAAGAGATCTGAAACTTAAAGCAGTTAGGTATTGTATTGTTGATCAGATTCTATATTGGAAAGATCCTTCATGGATTCTTTTAAGATGTTTAGATCTAGAAGAGGAAAAACAAATTAGGATTGAATTTCATGGGAGTTTATGTGGAGGTCATCACTTCTAGAGAACCACCGCATGAAAGATACTCAAAGATGGGTATTTATGGTCTAATTTATTCACTGATGTGTGTGCAAAGATTAGGACATGTGACAAATGTAAAAAATTCTCAGTAAACAACAACTCAAGTCTTTGCCTCTGAATCCCATAGTGTTATCTATCCCTTTCCAGCAGTGGGGATTAGAATTTATTGGAGAAATCCATCCATACTCAAGTGGCCAACACCATTGGATTCTGTTTTCTACTGATTACTTTACCAAATGGATAGAATCCATTCCCACCAGGAATGCAACACACAAATTAATTATTGGTTTCTTGGAAGATATTATGTCAAGGTTTGGTAGCCCAAATAAAATTGTCACTGATAATGCAACAACCTTTAAATATAAGCCCCTGGTGAAGATCTGTGAAAAATATGGTATTCAACTTATCCACTCCACTCCCCTCAGGGTAATGGCTTAGTAGAATCCTCCAACAAAAGATTAGTAAAAATTATCAAAAATTTGTTGGAAGACAATAAGAAGTCATGGGATTCTAAGTTGAAGTTTTCCCTTTGGGCGGCTAGAGTAACTACCAAAAGGTCAATTGGCACCACACCATTTCAACTAGTTCATGGAACTAAAGTTGTTTTCCCTGCTCAGTTAGATTTACCTATGGAAACATTCCTTCGAGATAAAAAAGGGGAACCATATGACACGATCAAGATGATGCATCAACTTGTGGAAGTACAACAAACCATAGAGAAACTTTTTGACAAAGCACAAAGTCATCAACAAAAAATCAAAGAAATTTTTGACAAGAAGGTGAAGAAGGAATATTTTTAGCTTGGAGACCTGGTACTCAAATGGAATGCTCAGAGGAAAGATAAAGGAAAACATGGTAAATTAGAAGCCCTTTGGGTTGGTCCTTTTAAATTTTTTTGAAGTTTTTCAAAATAATACTTTTAAGTTGCATATTTTGGAAGATGTTGAAATTTCTGATGGCCTAGTCAATGAGCATTTTCTCAAAAAATACTTTTTCTAAAAAGCCATTGGTGGATTCATTTCACTGTACACACCAGTCTGTTAGTTAGTTCTGTTTTCTTTTAATAATGAATCCTTGCCCAATGGATAAGACACTGTAACTGCAATGTTCTTGGATCCTCATAGGGAGGTCTCCATCCTCTGTGGATCCATATGTTAGCACATAGGATGTGTAGGGGTGAAATTTTTTAAGTTTCTAGGTTTGAGTTATAGGATATTTTTACTTTTAGGTTTTGAGTCATTTCTTATGTCAATAAATTGTGTTTGATCCTTTCATGAGAAAATAAATTTGACCTTAGTCCATGTAAGAGTCTTGGTGTCATGATAGTGTTCATCATCATGAAAGAAATAGAGGTCAACATTGGTCATACCCTTGGTCTTAAACTTATCATTATCATGTGTCTTGTCTCAAAGGGGTATACAAAGGTTCCTTATGTCATTTTCAACCGTTTGAGGGTCAAATCAAGTGTCAAGTCGACTTGCTGCAAACTCACCTGAAAGTTTGCAGCGTATCAAGAAAGTACCTCATGCACTAATCACACATAATTTTTCCTTTGGAAACGTGTCAAGGGGTATCTTATTTTTTTTAGTGACTTTAATTCATCATGTTTTTTAGGTCAGTTTCAAGAAACAGGGCTATCAATTTGAATGAAGTGTGTTGCCAATTGGTTTGAATTATTGCGCTATGAATTGCTTGTAGTAGATGACGATTGATTGAGCGCTTCCAGGAAAATGCCAGTCTATATCATGAGACAACAATTGAAGATTCATGTATATCAGGTACCCTATTTAATGATTGTTCATTGTCTAAAGGTTTATTGTACTGGATTCTAGTTGCTATGATTTTTTCCACGCTGCAAACTCTTTGCACTGATAAAAAAAACCTACAGTATTGGTATCCTAAACCTTGGCAATTTCAAGTTTCTTTCTTTATTCCAATAATATCAATTTGCATCCATTTCTTGCAGTAGTGACCTTATCGACTAAATTTTCTTGATGGTGCTACAAACTGTATGCATTTAAGATGCCGCAAACCCTTTGTTTTATCACTAGGCCAAACCCTCCTTGACTGTGCTCCACTTAGGTCCAAGGTTTTATATTTTTCAAAGACATTTTCCTTTTCAGACTTGGGAATTTTGCAAACCTTTCATTAAAACCTAGTCCACAACTATGCACTGTGAACTCAACTATGTGTTACGGATCCTCTGTTTCACACATAATTGCTACGATATTTTCCTGACTGCAACCTCATCCAATTTGGGATTTTTTCCTTTCCTCTCATCTCCTACTTGCAGCCCTTTCATTCTCACATTGTTGTTGTAGATGGATATTTCATTCAAGTAAACCCTAAATTGTGCAAATTCTATCAAAAACCCTAATTTTCATGTTTTCATCATACATCTAATAAAAAATTGTTATAAGAGGGTAAAGTGGTTTTCAAAAAAACTATCATAGGCATTCATCAAGGTAAGAAGGTTCACAAAGGGGGAGAAATTGTCAGGGATGAGCCCCATGACATGCAACTTGTAAATTCTGAACCATTTTTCAAGGAAGCATTCTAGAGAGTGGGATGCCTAATTTTCTGTGAGAAAATGAAAAGAGGAAATCTTGAGGTAGCTAAACAGTTTGCACTCAATTTCAGTGGTAAAAATACTAAGGTGGGGGCACTGGAGTTTGAAGTCTCATATAAATCTATTTATATAGCCACAAAGATACCTTCTTGTGGTGAAAAATGGTTTAAAGCCATGTCTTAAGCCATGTCTTTGAATTCTACTTTTCCAAGGAATTCCTAAAACCTTAATATCAAGGAGACAACCTATCTAAGGGAGTGTCAAGAAGTCATATGTTGGATTATTTTGACAAAATGCTCAGAGTTATTAAGAGGTACTTCACTTGTGAAGGAAGGTTCAATATGGTTAATCAATACCATATCAGATTGCTACTACACTTTACTGGGAAAGAGTCCATGAACTTTCCCTTTTATCTTTTCAAGAGTATTGGTAAGATGTCATATAGGGTCCAAGATAAATCTAAGCAAGTGGATACCATTGTTTTTCACTCTAGTTTAATCAAGATGCTAGTATTGGAAGAGTTGAATAAGACCAATACTGACTGGGAGGTTTTCCTAGATGCATCAAGTTTTCAGATAGATGTTGCTCACACACCACAGTAAAAAATACAAACACATACTCTTGCTGAGAAGACTGTGCACTCAGATTCAATAAAAAAGAGGAAGATGACTAGAAGTGACAAATCCATTCAGTTTACTGATAAAATAGTAGAAGGTGGCCCTTCACAACCTCTTTATAGAGAAGTTTCTCTTGTGACATAACCTACACCTATGGAGATATCATAAAGTAAAATAAGGAGTCTCAAGGGTAAGCAAATTGTCTTTTCCCCACCTATTGTTGCAAAAATATTCAAGCCTAGAATACCTTTCACCAGATCAACAACTAAGCAACATATTCACGTGGAAGAGGATACATCAAAATCCTCAGCTCACCAAAAGGATACAACTGATACTTTAAAGAAACCAATAGAGATTATTGAGATCAGCTCCCCTTCTCATGAAAGTAATCCTACTTTCAAAAGAATCAGGAGGAAACTTAAGGATACAAGAGATGAAAATAAAAAATTGAAGGAGGAAAATCTGGAGGCTCAAATAAAGCTGAAGAATATTTTAGATTTATATGAAAATACTATTGATAAAGCAAGATATTTGTCTAAGAGATCTCTACCTCTACATAGGCAGCTAAAGAGAAATTGCCAAGCTGAAATTAGGAGGATGAAATCAGAATTGCAACCCTTCAAGGAGCAGGTAGCAAAAAGGATTTGGATATGTTATCTCGTGTGGCTACTAGAAAAAGTACCTGGGAAAGATGAAGACACAATATTATTTCTACATCAGCATCAATTGTTTCCATGGTTTACTTTTATACACATACTTATAACCTGAGTAATGATTTTTGTCTTAAACTGAGGTTACCATATTCATATGACTTCTGCAAAGGTTACTTCATGTTTTAGAATATTATGGCAGGTTCTGGAAGGGTTTTCCAATTTTTTGTGCAAGCTTTAAACAGTTGAAATCATTTTGGATGTAAAAAAGAACTTACAGGAAAGTTCCCAGTGCGTGCTTTCAAAGATATTACGAATTGGTTGTTTTAGGATAGTTTGTAGTGCAGGTGTTACGAATTGGGCGTCATGAGGATTTTGAGTTGATGAAGACTACTAGGTGTCAGAGTGAGTTTGGATAAGCTCCTCAAATATCAGTTGCACATCAAGGGCCACCTGCCTCAAGCATTTGCCTACAGTTAAGCCACATGCATCAAGTTGTCAGCATTTTCCTTTAATGATGCCAACATTTTCTTGGAATATAGCATTCTTGTTACATTTCTATTGTGCCCCTAGTGCCACGCCTCTCTTAGGCATAGAATCCTATGTAGAAGCTAGGTGGAAAATTATAGAGATATTTTTGGATGTTTTTTTTTTTAATATGTATTGTAACTCTACGAGAGGGTTCGAATGGTTAGACAGTGAGACTCTTATCTTTAGTTTTCAACTATAACAGATTTTCCAGATGTATGTATCAGATTCAAGAATCTTTAATAGTGAATGATCAATTTCCTTTCCTAATGTCAAATCTATGTTTCTATATCACTTTGATGTTAGTTGTTGATGAAGGATTCATCATTATGCTTGTTCCTTACTACAATAAATGATTTATTGTTTGTAATTCATGCAAGTATGATTAAAGTGTTCTCTCTTATTGATTAGGAGGTTCTTATTCAATGAGATTTATTCTATATGTGTTTCAGAACTACTTGATGTAACTTGATGCATGTATCTCATATTCCTTGCTAATTCTTCAATCTTCCTATTGATATCTCTAAACAATGATTTGAAGTTATTCAAAGCTTTGTTTGTTGGTGTGTATTTCATGGAGGTTTTGTGTTTATATTATAAACTGAGTATCACACCCATTTGCTACACTTTGTAAACATTTTTATCTTTTCTGATGGGTATTAGGCTCACACCTACAGCAGTCTAGGTGGGACTTCTAGTGCTAACACTCTATAATCAAGTCGTAGAACTAGTAAAAGTTCAGTTGACCTGCTACGGTCCTAAATATGCTACTTGGGATCATGAAGATGCCATGCGAGCAGAGTACCTGCGACTTTTCGAATAAATTTTGAAATTTTTGTTTTTGTTTTGTATATGTACTAAGGACAATGCCAAAATAAGAGGGAGGGGAATGTAATACCCCAGTTTTGAGTCCACATATTAAATAATGTATTTTATTTATTTGATGAAAGACCGGAGTGCCCAAACAATTAAAGAGGCCAGCATGCCTAGGAAATGTGTTGTTTTGATCATTATTAATAATAAAATAGATCATCGGTTGCTAGACGAACAAGGACAAGAGTTATAGGGGGCTATGATTCCAAAAGAAAGGGGGGGGTTAAGGGGATAAGCCATTTTATCATATTTTATCTACCCATAATTGTTTTAATGAAGAGAAGTGGTTACATGTGCTTCTTGGGAAAAGGCCATGTGGTTCTTGATTTTCAAGTAAAAATATAAACCCATCTTTGGGTTGTTTGGGGGTTCATTCATTATTCATTGTTCACACTCTTTATTCTATACTCTCCATTCATTCTTTCTCATTCCTCCTTAATCTTGGTGGGGAAAGGAAAAACGAATTGATGGGAGAGAAACCATTGTTGATTGGTTGTAGTGACTGCTGGTGTATTCCATCCATGAATTAATTCCCGCATGCCTGAGATGCATTGGTAGGTACTAAATTTTCTTCAAGGCTGCAAGTCTTGAGAGTCCCAGCATGGAGATTCTTGACCAGATGCATTGGAGACCTATAAAGAGGTGGATGGTATGAGGGACTGTGTGACAAGGAAGGGGGTCCATTCTCTTGGGGTGTGCAGGATGGAGAGAAGAGAGCTGGTGTACTTTGGATTTTTGTGTGTTGAGGAACTTGTGAGAGCTTGAGTGTTGACTAGTTTGGGAAGCTGAGTGATACCATGAAACTATCTTTGTGGATTCATATTCTTGGCTCAGGGGTGACATTTCTATTGAGACTTGGAACAACCATCTCGATGGTTGGGTGGAACATCCTTGGTATGCAACCAGCTGGTGAATCATTTTGTTAAGTATAAGTGCTCTTTGTCATGTGTTTCATTGCTTATATATTTATTTTTGTTGTGTATTAATTAATGTCTCTAAGATTTGTATGTTATAATATGTGTGCTTTCTATTTATTGTTGTGCATGTAATTATATTCATTTATTTTATGTTATAGCATGAATCTTGATTATTGCATGTGATGTTATCATGTCTCTTTCACGCTTCTCTATAAATTAAATGTTATCATAATTTGAAATCAGTTAAGAAGTGAGTTTTTGGAGTAGTGTGCCTATCCTGCGGGTGGTTGGGTATGTTACAAGAGAGATATTTATGTGGTAAACCATTTCCAAGATGCACAAATTTTAGGCATATCCAACTTAGTGATGGGAATTTTTTAGAAGGCATGTGAAAGGGGTATTGTGGAGTACTACATGTGAGGATTTTTTTTATTTCTTGCATAGAGGGAGGTTGGAAGGAAAAACAACAAAGATATTCACATTGTATCCAATCAAACATTATGTTAGTAGGAGGCACCACTCTCTTTTGACTACCACCATAGGCATAAGGATCATGGTATATTGGAGATTATATGTTTTTATGTGCCACACATTTCAACCAATATGAGATTAAATTTTTGTATATAAAGGCATTTATTCTCTACTAAACAAGGCAAACCACATGAAGGTCGAAGCCCATCTAGTGCCCTCTACACATGACTCTCAATTCCACATCCCCAATCTATCCACTGAAAAAACTTTGGAATTAACATAATATATAAAACATATAACACAACATAAACTGTAGAAAAAAACAAAAATCATAGTAAAAAATATTTTATATTAATAAAATTGATCATCATAATATCATAGTTCTGGGAAAAAATGTTGTTTTTTGGATAATGTATCCTACTATATCTCATCACCTCCTATGTAGTTTATGTTGAAATGGATACTTGACAATGAGAGGGGAGCAGGGGTGAATCAGTGTCACAAAACTTTGGATAATTTTCCACTTTTCATAAATTAACTGAACAACATATATTTATTTAATTTTCTCAACCAATATATATAAAAGAATAAATACGTTATTTATATATTTGACTTGAATGAACACATAAGATCAATCTTTGAATATCATCTTCAAACAATTATGAGAGACCCAACTCTGTGTTACAAGACCCATCTTGTAGTTCTCAGATCCAAGTGAGAAATGAGAAATCCAATCATCATAACAAGTTCGAGCTTGTTGATCTCAAATCCAATCCTCATACAAGACCCAACTTTTAAAAAGGAACCAACCTCATAGAATGAACCTTCATTCAATCCATTATGTATAAATATACATTCTTCAACAAATTCAACTACACTCTCTTCTCACCATTCCTTCTTGTTTATATAGTCTTCCAACTGGTGTGAATTTGAATCATTGTGTCTTTTGATATTTGAACCATTGTACCTTTTCATTTAAATGATAATATTAATCTTTAAATAATATCATTTTTCCTTTTATCCTTTATTCATAATGCTCATGAATTAACTCTCTTTTAATCATGATTGTGTGTCGGTTATTTTGTCTTCATGAGTTGATAACAGACCTGGATCGACTCATTATATCGTACTCATGCTTCTGTTGTGTTCTCAACTCACCAACATATCATATTTGATATTTTATTAATTCTTTGTATTGTTCTAGTGCTAACCCTCAGTTGAATTAAATCTATACGAGGCGCTTCCTTCAAACCATTTATATATGACCATATGCGCAAAACCACTGGCTCATTGATTTAAGCGTTGCCTCTTCTTTTTACCCTTATTTCTCTATTCCATACGACCACATGTGGTGACTAGGCGCTAATCCAAGCGAGTTCTTGATCACTTGTCAAGATCGATGGTCATGTTTGAATCGCACAATGAGATGGACAACTATTGTTACTTCGAGACTTCATCCTTCGCGATTTCCAGCCTCTTTACAAATCTCTCGAATACAAGACGTGTGTCCATAATCTTCAATGGTTGAGACCATTCTTTGAAGTAGATCAAAGGTTAGCGTCACTTCATGGTTTACACTTATTATATCCTTCCACTATACTTGATCAATGATCGATAATGCTCCCAAATTAGATCAATGGTTAGTGTTAAATTCGGCCTTCAACACTTCGGGTGATTTCTCCTTCACATTCCTTCAATAATCTGGAGTTCATTTTGCTAAAGTAGATCAGATGGATGGATGTTATTTTCACGATGAATGATTCTCGTTCATTTCGAAACTTCGGGACTTTGCGCATTTTCTAGTTGTGAAACTCCCAAAGTACAAACTCTCGGAGTGACATAACTTGCTGACGTCACTTGTTGACGTGGCACTGAATGAGTGGTTTCCACATGTCACTTAGATTCGTGACTCACACATACCTGAAATGCCAACTACACTTTGACACTTGTCTTCATCTAATTACGCCACGTGTCCTTTCTGATGTAGATCTCCTCATGTGGCACATGTTCTTCTCATAGATCTAACGGTTGTCCTAAGTCTCGAAATGTATCTCAAATCGACGACTGAGAGAGACTTCATAACTTTGAACTTCAGGTGAAATCATATGTTCTGAATCCTTTTTCTTCAAAGTGGTCAGTGCCAAAGTTGACCATTATTCTCATCCAATGACCATCATGTATTTTCCATATCTGATGGTCCTCATTTAACTCGAAAAATATTAACTCAATCCAAAGATTATCGGGAATTCAGGCATTGGGGATCTCAAGCCTTTTGCCTCACTTATCCTATCCTTCTACTTTCCTTAATCCAATGGTTGGGATATTTACTGAAGTGTTCCTTAGATCACATGGCTTGCGTCTACTTTGAGACACTTTGTGGCTTACCCTGTCCTTCCACTAAACTTGATCCAATGGTCAGGATACTTCCCAAAGTGTTCCTCAGATCAGATGACTCATGTCCACTTCGGTACTTCGGCCTTTCTTCTCATTTTACCCAAAGTGTAACCTCCTCACAATTTTTAACCCTAATTGAATGTTGTTCATTGATCATGATCTTAGATCGACGACTTGATCTATCTGCAATGCTTCTTTTCCTTGGTTTAAATCCAATGTCTCTTCTTCCCAAAAATTTACCTACGATCGGATGGCTCACGTTTACTTTGAAACTTCGGCTTCGGCTAAAATTCCTTCATGCACATTTCTTTCCGTCGATTTTACCTGAAGTGGTCAATGTCAGACTGACCATGCATATGTCACTTCCATGATCTATGGTCCATGACTTACTCTATCCTTCCATTCAACTCGATCCAACAGTCGAGAATGCTCTCGGAGGAGATCAATGATCAGGGATGATTGTGGGGTCCTCACTAGCACGACGATTAAAATTATTGTTGAGTTCCGCAATGGAAACTGCTCATTTGGTAATGGAACTTATGCCAATCATTGATCTATTGGCGGGTGACGATCGATGGTCTAGAATAATTGCAGGATTGGAATTAACACATTGTTTAATTCTTCCTTCGCGCTCTGCAATCAATCTTTTCCCTTGATATGGTGCTTGTATATCCAACGGCCATGACCTGATTTGATCGTTCACCAGTCCTCCAATGGTCCTTCTCTTGTAATCTGACGGTCTAGACTAATTACAGGATTGGAATTAACGTATTGTTTAATTCTCCCTTCATGCTCCGCAATCAATCCCTGCCCTTGATCTAGTGCTTGTGTATCCAACGATCCTAGTTTGTCCCATGGGGATTTCAATCCTGATCAATTTTCTGCAATGCACTTTTCCTTCTAAGCTTTGATTAATGTCCTTGCTTTTGAGCTTGAATATCTGTATACAGTTTGACATTTTCATTCTTTGCATACTATTATACTGTTGACATCAATGACAATTTCATCAATGATAACTCATCAATGAAAATTCATCATAACAACTTATCATCACATCACAATGACATCGACTATTGACATCAATGAAAACATATCAATGACAATATGTCCAACAATCTCCCCCTTTGTCATTGAGGTCAACACACTAACTTCATACACAAACTCCCCCTGTGATGATGCTTTCCTATATGAAGTTACTCTCCCCCTTTGACATCAATGGAAAAGGGTTTCTCCCCTTATGATCAACCTATGTTTGTTTGCATGTTTTGACCAAAATAAGAACTTGGGTAACTCCCCCTGGAATCATGTTCTGCTTGCCATAACTGAATGACTCCCCCTATCAATATGCTTTCTCTACCTCTGACTAATCTTCCCCTTTATTTCTGAAAGGGTAGCTCTTCGTGACAAGGTCTCTTCCCCTGTTAATTTACTAACTGTTTATCTCATTCCATTAGAATATTTGTGTTCAAATAAGTAGTCTTCTTGATACCAACTTGTGTCAAGTCTTTCAAAACTTAAACTAATTACTTTCTTATTTAATAACCAAAATACTCCTCTTGATTTTTTACTAACTTTCCTTTTTCAAATAGAACAAGAGTATGAGTCTTACTAATCTTTTTTATCTGCTTCTTATTCTTCTTTGATATTTCATAGGAATATCAATTTAGAAATGATACCAATTGATTTAAATACCAATTTGTTATCAATTTATCTTTGTTGAATGATACTCCTTGAACTTCTCTACTACCTTTATTTTTCCTCTTCTTGTATTCTACAACTAATTCTACCAATGATTTTTCTTTTTACCACTAATCAATAGATAGTCAATATTTTCCATATGTTAATTTTAAAAACTCTTGGCATAATCCTTTGATTTTGTAGAAACAAATTTAAACTTCTTTTGTATTTTCTTTCTTTGGCTAACAAATTATGATATCATCGAAATTTGATATTGTCCCATATTCTTCTATAGGCACTTCCTTTTCTTTAGCTTGATTTATTTCATATTGAATTTCACATTCTTTATTAGGACCTTCACCCATCACTTTCTTATTATTAATTTCTTCACTTTCAGGTGTAATATCATATTTCTTTCTTTATCCTTCATAATTTCTTCTCCATATCTTTCTATGAGATATTTTTCTTTTTGGATCTTCTCTTTCTAATTGTGTTTTTGGAGATTTGTCATATCCTTTCTTCTTCCAACTTTTATTAGGTTTTGTCACTGAATTGAATGATTGATTTAAGGATTGAATTTTTTAACTCCTGCAGTTTTGGGATGTGTGCCCAAACCTATCACCATTGTAACATCTCATTGTATGACAAAATTTTATTGTGTGCCCAACAAAATTACATCTCCTACATCTAATTGAGTTTTTCAATTTTTTTGTATATCCTTTCTCTAGTTTCTTGCAGTCCATTGCTTTGTGGCCAAAGCTATGACAAGAAAAGCAATACCCATTGAATATTTTTCTATTCTTGATTTTATTTTGGTTTGAGAAATCTCTCATTTGATTTTCTTCTTCCTTTTTACTTCTATAGCTTCCTTCCTTAACAAAGTTCATGACTTGTAATTTCTTTGTAATTGCACCTTTTCCTTTTGAGAAGGATAATCCTTTCTCATGTTTGTAAATGGTGTTCCATTTGTCATTGTATTCTTTCTTATTGTATCCAAGACCAGTTTTGTCATCAGTTGATCTTTGGCTCTTCCAAATCTTATCTAGGATAGCTGAGCTATTCTGGAAATCGACAATCTTGTTTATCTTATCATTCATCTTTTTGAGATTGACTATTTCTAACTTCAACATGTGACATAATTATTCCTTTTTAGTCAACTGAATCTTTAAGGATTCTTCCACTTCTTTAGCATGTTCAAGTTGAGTCTTTAGATTGATGACTATTTATTCTGTCTCATCCAAGACTTATTTGCATTTAATAGTTTTTCCGTATGTCTTCAATTCTTCCATATCTTTTGTTAGATCAAAAACTTTAGTTTTCAATATTTTGATTTCTTCCTCATATTCTATATGAATCCTTTTGATGTTGATGGATTCTAATTCAAACATTTGGCACGATTATTCTTTTTTATTTATTTGGATCTTCTAGGCTTCTTCATTTTTCATAGTTTCTTCAATTTGAATCATTAGATTTGCATTAGTACTTTCATATATCTTTTTGAAATTGATGATTTCCAATTCCAACATGTGGTAAGAATTTTCTTTCCTTGTTAACTAGATCTTTAGGTCTTCTTCACTTTCTTTAATTTCCTCAAGTTGAGTGTTTAGACTGTTAACTAATTCTTCTAATTCTTTTAGTACTTCTTTCTTTTACTGTCACGTGTCTTTAATTCTTCCATCTCTTATGTTAGACTAGTAACTTCGATTTTCAATTTTTGATCTCCTTTTCTTTGTCTTCTAGCTGGACTCTCTGTTCAAACTCTTCATGATTAGATTGATCTCACTGTTGAATTTTCTCCAACTCTTCAAAAGTGCACATAACAATATTTTCAAGATGTTCAAGAACATCCACAGGAACTTTAATATGCATATAATTTCTTGGTTTCATATGAATCTCTTCTATTGCAACTGTAACATCAGTCTTAAGATTCTGTAATTTTTCTTTAGTGATTATTGAGGCATGGCTCAATTCTTTGATGAGGTTGTCTTCCTCATTGTTGGCTGAGATCAAATCCTGCATTTCATTCTGATTAGAAGTATTTTTCTCTGTATTATGTTCTTCAATCTGATTGCAATTTTCCTTTTCTTTATCTTGTTCCTTATCTTGATATGAATTCTCTTCTTCTGAGTTTTGTTCTTTATTCTGACAGGAATCCTCTTTATCTGAGTCTTGTTCCTCACTTTTATAGGATTTCTCTTCTTCTTGTATTGCATTATGCTAACAATTTTCTAGTTGGATCCATAATTATTTAGCAGATTTGTAGTGTCTCATCATATCTTTGGCTTGGTCTGACAATCCATCCTAGATTGATTTTAAATCTACTGAATTGTTTCTCCTTGCTTCCTTTGCAATTTTGGTTTTTCTCTTTGAAGTAGTTAAGTGCCAGGGATTACTTACTACCGAATCCCAAACTCCAGATCCTCTTGAATTCATATATATTTTCATATTTTCCCTCCATGATAAATAATTTGTTCCATCAAATAAGGGAGCTTCATTGATCCAAGTGGATATCGGTGGCCACCCACCTTTTCCAAATGGCTCAAAATAGTTTTCTGGCCATTTTGGAAATTTACTATTTTTAGCAGGTTTTAACTTTTGGGGCCATTTTGAGGGTCCAAATGAATATCCTCAACAATA
>JASDQU010438259.1:34035-45636 GCA_032191745.1 Picea mariana
AGGTGCTTCCAAAAAATATTGTTCCCTACCAAACAAGTAAATATATTATCATAAGTAGAAAATAAACATAAAACTACATTTCTATTACATTATGGGAAAAAAAAACATTATTTTTTACCAGAGATTTTTGGTTGGTTGTACAAGACAAGTTTATCATTTGCCATAAGATTAAATGAATAGTGTCCTTGTGCTACTAATACAAGTCACTCTAGGAAATCTTTTTGGTGTACCAATGATTCAGATTATTTTTGGAAGGAAATGAAAGCATAGATAGTACAATGAAATACACATAAATATTACTAGAAATAGAGAAATGCAACAATACATGATTTCTATTAATGAAAGAAATGTACATAGACTGTAAAAAATACAGAGTGTAAGACTCGCTAGAATGGTGGTAGCTTTATCTCTGAGAAGATATATGACGGCTACAATAATTTGCAAGAATATGAGTACAATGAGGATCTGAAGGCATTTTTACAATAAACATAATTCCAAAACTCTAGATATAAAAAAACCTAACCCTAGGAGATGAAGCGCCAAAAGTCATGTGGGCCCCGTTGGGGTAAGTTAGTACATCAACTTCCCGGGGTCATAACTTTTGCATAAGATCTCTGTTTTAGGTGTGTGATATCCCGTTGGAAAGGTATTTTCGAGAAATACACATTATGCTAGCAAAGTAAAACTTAATCAACAGTTTGACTATGGAAATCCAAAAAAATGTTGTTTAGGGCCTCAAAACGGCCCCAGAAGTACAAAAATATGCATTGAGATTAAAACTTCCAAAATAGGATAGTTGGACTAGATGGGCAACCACCAATATCCACCTGGATGTTGTGTAGGGCTTCAATACAACCTCATAAGTGCAGGACCCATAATTACAAAGAAGTGTCCCCTTTACAGAGAAACATGTTGAACTTTAAACTATCAAGATGAGCTAGTTGAAATTTGGAACAAGTGGGTGGACACCAATATCCACCTGGATCAATCCTCCCCCCTTAGAAATAATTGGTCTCCATTGCGTTGAGTGCCAAGGATAGAAGGGAAAGCATTTGCTAAATCTAAATCTGGGTGAGTTGTGTGCCTTGCTAGAGAAGTTACGTTGCTTGGTTTCTAGAAGGCTATCACGAACCTGTTGTTGGTGGGTTTGAATATGTTCCACCAACCTGTTGTATCTGGGCTTGATGGGGTATTGTGTAGGCACCATCATAGGTGAAGAAACAACATCTTATTTTTATTCTGCAATTTGATTCTGCTGGATAGAAGGTGTTGAGGATGCACTGGTTGTATTGGCCTTCTATGCATCCTTTGAACAGATTGTGAAGAGGTTGAATTTTGCAGTATGAGAGATTACCTTGCGGCATTGTTTTGGTGGAACAATAGTTGGAACTACCTTTGGTATCCTGTAGAGATAACCCCCAGAGTAATAATGACACTACAGGGTCGAGAATCATAAACAACATGACATTTCCACATTTATGGTTGGCCCAAAACAACATCAAAAACATCAAGAGGGGAAAAATCACATACTACCTCATCCTTGAAGGGCTGGATTCCATATGACAGGAGGCACTATTGGCTGACACAAAGATCTAGTCCCTGGCGAAGCTACCCAATGTTGTATGGTTACAGGTGTGGTGTTGTCGACAACCCAAAATGTTTGATGACCTCAGCTGAGATGAGTTTCTTCTGGCTTCTACTATCAACAATGAAATGCAACGGGGTCCCCTTCACCCACATCTGTGAATGGAAGAGGCACTCCCCTTCTTCAAGATTTGCTGGTTCTTCTAGTTGAATTGTTGCGATCACGACAGTAGCAATGGGGTTTGCATTGATGATATGTCTTTTTTCATTATTTTCTGGATTAGATTCTGAATCAAGTTTCGAATCCTTGTCTTTGATCTCAACCACCAATGACTATTTTGAGCGACTTTCATCGGTGTTGTGCTAGGGTAGTTTTTGGAAGTCGCACCACTTCCCAGTGTCATTATTCGTCTTTCCCTTACCCTTATTTTCGTGTTTCTTGGAATGGTTGTCAGAAGGTTGTTGGTTAGGGCCATATTTATCGTGCTTTGGTTGTTGTGGATTTGTAGACCTAAACTCTCGTTTGTTCTAGTGCCCAAACTTATGCTCAATTTTGACAACATATTGATAGGCATCTCCCAGTGATGATATGTTTAGGAAATCCATTTCGGTTTGGATGTACCTATGTAGATCCCCATGGTATTTCAGAACCATATTCTGCTCGGAGTCTTTGATACCCAACTTGGTACGCAAGGTATGGAAAGTATTTTTGAAATCTGACACTATTTGGCCCTTCTCTTGCTGCAATGTGGTCCATCTCATGTACTGGTCTTCATAGTTATCAATAGGGTAATATTGTTCCTTGACCACATCCACAAAAAAATACCAAGTGGGCTCGACCCCATATATTCCAGATTCCTCTGTGGAACTTTTCTCCCAATGAGTTTCATACCAATGTTTGAGATGGGGGAGAGCCATGAGGAGTGCGAAGGTGATCTTTTCGCTGTCGAAAAAATTGTGAACAAAGAAATAACCTTCTAGCAAATTTAACCATTTTTTTAGGGCATCTGCATCTATCTCACCTTCAAATACAAGAATATCAAAGTTAACTTGTACCTTGAAGGGAGAAGTTCCTCCAAAGTAGCCACTTGATGAAGATGCACCTATTTCTATTGGAAGACATTGAAGGATGTGGGAAAATTTCTCCATCATTTCATCCCTCTGTCGCGTGAGATTTTTCTCAAGCAATAGGTTAATGGAATCTTTTTCTCTGCCATTTTTATTTTCTTCTACCATGGATGGTTTCGTGGGCATGTGAGAGAGGTTTTCCTCAAGAGAGACAAAATTTATACCCAACTTTCTATACTCAGACCTCGTCGGGGACATGCACTAAAAAATGATCAAGAGAAGCCTACTCTGATACCACTGACCTGGATTATTTTCGGAATGAAATGAAAGTAGGGATATTACAATGAAATACACATAAATATTTCCAGAAACAGAGAAATGCAGGAATACATGATTTCTATTAATGAAATAAATGTACAGAGACTGTAAACATTACAAAGTGCAAGACTCGCTAGTATGGTGGCACCTTTATCTCTGAGAAGAGATGTGATGGCTATGCTCATTCACAAGAAGATGAGTACAATGAGGCTCTGAAGTCCTTTTTACAATAAACATGAATTCCAAAACCCTAGATATCCAATAACCTAACCCTAGGAGATGAAGGGCCAAAAGTCATGTGGGCCTCGTTGGGGTAAGTTAGTATATCAACTTCTTAGGGTCGTAATTTTTGCATACGAACTCCGTTTTAGGCATGTTATAGCCCGTTGGAAATGTATTTTTGAGAACTACACAATATTCCATCAAATTGTGACTTCATCAATAGTTTGATTGTGGAAAGCCAAAAAAATGTTTTTTAGGGCCTCAAATCGGCCCCAAAAGTACATAAATATGTATTGAGATGAAAACTGTAAAAATAAACCAGTTGGACTAGATGGGCGGCCACCAATATCCACTTGGATTCTTTATAGGGATTCAATATAGCCTCATAAGTGCAATACCCATAATTACAAAGAAGTGTCCCCATCATAGAGAAACATGTTGAACTAAAAACTGTCAAGATGAGCCAGTTGGAATTTGGAACAGGTGGGTGGCCACCAATATCCACCTGGATCAACCAAGAGTGGGGACATTAGTTATAGCTCCACCAATAGGTGCATGTTCTTGTCTGGCATGTTATGTGTAGGGGTATCATGTGTTCCACCTGAGTATAGGGTAGAGGTAGCATAAGAGAGGTAGAGAGAGAAGACAAGGTTGGGTGATCACCACATGAAGTGGCAAGTAATCTAGTGGGTATGTGATTGGTGTGGGATACAAAGGTGGTGGTGTGTGGCTACTGCTAGCATTGAACTAATGAGTAGGCTCATGTGATCTCATGTATTCTTGAAAAAATTACATTTTTATCAGTTGCAAGAGTAAATCAAAATGAAAATTGAATAAAATAAATGGTCTTAAAAGTTGAATACTCGATATCATTTGATTTTATCGATCAAAATGTTTCACTTATGTAAAACCTTGACTAAATTGGAAACTGATTGAGGAACATCCTTGGCCTTGAGTAATCATCATCAAATATTTGTTTTTAATATGGTTTTTCTATTGTTTAGCTACTTAGTTTAGTAGGATGAATAATGAGGCCACTATTACTAAAGAAATGATGCATGCTATATAAAAGCTAAAATACAAATACCTAAAAGTTAAATTGGGAGAATCAATAGGTGATGGACCGCAAGCTACGTTGGGAAACCATAGAGACAACTCAAGAGGAGGTAAATATTTACAAAGATAATTGGAATACCACGTGAAATAAATAATCTAAGAGTGAATTATAAATCTATTGAAATTTCAAAGGAGAAGAGTTCCAGTGGTTTGCAACAAGAGAAGAGAATGTCCAACTCCATATCTGCAACAGAGAATAAAAGAGAGGATACCAACTCATCCTTAGGGAAGTCTGAGATTGTATGCCATTCTAATCATCCTACTATGAATGTTGTGAATTGTGGAGAGACTAAGACCTCCAAATTGTAATCCATGGGCCAAATTCACATATAATTCAATAAAGAGATATATTCTATCCATTTCCTTTTGTTTCTTGTTATTTAAATTATTAATTATATCATATTTAGTTCTACAACATTTGCATATTGTGTTTGCTTGAGTAAGCCACTTCCATAGTTGTTGCACTTCAATAATTTCAATCCAGTTTTGTAGCATGTTATAAAATTAAAGAACTTGTTTGGTGCATTAGAAACAAACAATGTAATCAATTCATGATTTTCCTTTTTGATAGCCTTTATAATTATGGTCATTGGGTTCTCCTCATCAATTAAGTAATCATCCTAAAACATGTCAAGGTTAGGGGTGGTATCCTACCAACAAGCAATAGGTAAATTTGATTACAAAATTAAAAAATATTTTTATTAAAAATTAAAGAGGTTTATGATATTACCTCTATTGATCATATGGGTGCTTCCCATTATCACCCTGCCACAATATTTAAAGGGATGCGAATTAGATTAAAGAGGCATGGGATATTAAAATTGTTTACGATAATAAAATATAAACATTGATTAATTATGTATCTAAATAGTAAAACAAAAGTACCCCCATGATAGAAACCTAAATTCTATTTGATTCAAATCATAATCTATCAACAACTCCTCCTCTACAACTATTGTCTTTTTGTACATACCACTACCTTATTTCCATGACGTCCATAAAACATGTAATTGGGTGGTTGTTTTGTTGTCTTAGGTCATGTACTTTTTATAAACCCTGCAATATTTCTCAAATCTTTTGGCCTTCCATCAATATATATAGTCTTTTGTTTTAAGGGCATTTGGTCAAAGAGAATCTCAAGTTTCAATGATGAGAAAAACCAGAAAACTGAGTGTGTTTTGACCATTCAATTCGTGCTCAAATCTACCAAAAGAGTCTACTCAAGTTACTCATGTGACTTGAAATATGGACAAAATATTGCAATTACAAACACCATGGAAAAGGTTAGGATCACTAAAAAATCAAATAGAGAAACATCTAGGTGTCAACGAGGTAGTATATCAGTTCCAATTGAAATATCCTCACTGATGGGTTATGCCAGAAGGAACTTGTCGATTCAGCTGTGTTAATTGTAAATGTAGTAGGCATGGAAAAAGATGTGAAAGAGTGAAAGATGATCATCTGTTGTGAGGTAAGGACAAGAATTCCCATTTGGAGAATATCGCCAACATCGCCTTTAGACTCTTTCTTTTCTATCAATGGAAAGAGTCTCTCTATAATGGTAATGATTGCTTTGTGTTGGGACGAGAAATGGATGGTCTTGATATTTGAAGACATGAGTTTTCACCAATAAATAAAAATGGATTTAGCTGAAATATGAAAGACAGATCAAACCATAACAAATGAACTTAAATGGTACCAGATGATGGATAAATAGCTAGTTCATGATGCTTATTCAAGGCTTGGGAGGTAACTTCTTTCAAAACTATTTGTGAACCCAAAAGAGTCATCAGTCTTTAGTCGAACGGATTCATGCACAATGTATAAAAGGAACCATATGTATTTTTAGATAGAGGTCCAGTATTGTGAGTATCAAATCAACATTCAAAAGGGATTCGAAGTGAATTTTAGACAATAGTCAAATATTCCATAGGTAGGTGGCAGAGGACTTAACAACTCCATAAATTCAGAAATTATGAACCATGTATTTAGCAGAACACCTGGCACTAAAATTGCATTTTAGATAAGCAATCCTATTAAAGATTGAGATTGGTATGTAGATCTATATTTTCAACAGGTGTCAAATCTCTCTAGCAAAGAAGACAATATCAATTATTCAACACCAGATTTGAAGCAGTCATAGCTCAACAAGTTTTTTCCAAATCACAGGTTGCCAGACACACAATCAACAGTCCAAATTGGAGTTCATCATCTTCTAGATTTTTCTCCATAACTTCGACATATCTCAATCAACAGTCCAAATTGGAGTTCATCATCTTCCATATTTTTCACCATAAACTTCGACATATATCTCTTATTTTTGGGAGATTTTTAGATGAAAAAAAAGGCTAAATATGATACAAATACTAGCATTTTCTATGTAGAAAGTGGGAGAGGCCGAAGAGATGGATTTTTGGGGCAGAAGCCAGTATGAGTCAGTGCAAGCTTGAGGGAAATTTTATTAAGTAATCATTTTTCACATTGAACATTCCTGTAAATTTCTTTATCAAATTGTGACCTCTGCATTTTCCTCTTACTTGAATAAGTTGCAGATGTTGAGATTCAATAGTTTCCTTTGATTTATAGATTCTTGAGCAACAAAGAATATGTTGTGACTTGCCTGCTAATTATTATTTCTTGTTCAAGTACTTTGCATCCATTTTGTAGAGAGAATATTTGTTTAATGGATGTTCCTCTTTTTGTTACATTCTCCTTTGTCTGATAGGCATTTCAAGGGCCTTCGATCTAATAGGGTATTTTCTTGACTCCATGCCCAATGGTATATCACTGATATGCAATTAATTTGTTGTCCTTGTCCTTTTTCTTTCAATCTTGTTGATCCATCAAACCCATCCATAATCCTATTTCAATCTATAAAAAAACATTGCAATAACATGGATGTGCTAGGCTTGGCCATGAAGCAGTCCAGGAACAAGCTCTAGCGCTAACACCATCCATGGAAAATAGTCCCAAACCATGTATATATGATGGATAAATGCAATAAATTTTCTTTTTGACAAAAAAATCAATGTCCAAATTAGGAAGTTGTTCAAGTTCCCAACTTTTCACTAGATGCTTGTACCTCGAGGGCACCTAGAAGTCATATTTTGCCTCATTGTCATAAGAATATCTCCCTCCTTCAATGCACAAAATTTGATATGTCTTAGAAATTTTCTTTTGACCTTTTATCCTCTAGTTGATCTCACCCTATTAGATCTATTTAATGTCTCACTTTCCCATATTCCCTTGAACTACCATTGATCTTTGAAGACATATCTGACAGATACCCATTAGAGTAACGTGCAATCCATCCATCAAGAATTTAGATTAAATTCTATGTTGTCGTTCATTGTGAAAATATTTCCAATCCACATAATTACGAATAAAGAACAAAGTCACACCGCTATATCATATATCCACTTCACCTAGCAGGGAAATTTTGCATATAATTAATTTTTATTTGATTCATGGTTCAATAGAAATAACATTTGATGCCATGGATCTATGTCATCTAAAGGATCTATCTACTAGTCCAAAACATGAATAGCTCTATTGTTTCTACCAACATTATTTTCAACTTCATCCCAATTTACCATGAATTTTGTTGCACTAAAATTTTCATGCACATATGAAAGGCATACATTGCATTGGAAAAATGTCCAATATTATTAGCTATTTTGATTCTTCATTCATAATGATAACAAATGTCCACTTCTCCCATAAGGGCAGTTGTGTATATAAGCGATTGGTATTGGATTCATGGTTCAATATAAATATCATTTGATGCCATGGTTGTTTTTCATCCAAAGGATCTACCCATTACTCCAAAACATGAATAGGTTTATGGTTTCTACTAGCATTATTTTCAACTCGATGCCAATTTACCATGAATTGTTTTGAACTAGAATTTTCCTTACTCCAAAACATGAATAGGTTTATGGTTTCTACTAGCATTATTTTCAACTCGATGCCAATTTACCATGAATTGTTTTGAACTAGAATTTTCCTTACTCCAAAACATGAATAGGTTTATGGTTTCTACTAGCATTATTTTCAACTCGATGCCAATTTACCATGAATTGTTTTGAACTGGAATTTTCCTACACATATGAAATGCATACATTACCTTAGAAAAATGTGACATAGTTAATATCATCACATTAAAATCCATAAGGATTTTAATTCCATAACCAAGTTGTGAAAATATATTTTGGGCTCAAATGGGAGCCTCATGGAATTAAGATGTTAGAAGTTTTGATTTTTAATGATTGTCCAACTATTGTAGGTTAATGTATGGATGCAAAGTATTTTCTTCAATGGCCACAATCTTCATTAATTTACCTAGAACATTTGGAAAGTTAACCAGTTGAACGAGTTGTTCATTGAATGGACAATAAGAGTTTTCTTTTTTCTTTTATTTTCTTTTTTGAATGCATGGATTATAAAATATGGCTACATGGAATAGCTATCTAGATTTACACATTTTTGGAAAGAGAATTTTCTCTATAAATTACACAGACCTGCATAATGTACCTAGGGAGAATAATGTGTGGTATCTAGGGAGGTACCCAAGGGGAATTTAATGTGACTATGGTCATAGAATAAGGCCCACTTGGTAGTCGGTGGGTAATAAATAGGCCCACTATGTAGTTATAAGGAATATTATAATAACGAAGGGTAGTTGGAATAGACACCAAGGAGTACTAAGAAAATATATATATACACATGAGCATCATTGTATTGAATATGTTGAGGATTGTATTGTATCAAGCATGACTTGTGAAGTGATTCCTTCCATAAAGAGTAATTGATAGTGTTACCATACCATAAGGGATCCTTCTATATATTGGTGTTATTCTTGTGTGGATGTATTTTTTATTCTTAAATTAAGAGATTTTGTCTATTATCCATCAAAGTTCACTACAAGTGGTATAATTTAATGTAGTTAAGGAGGTACCCAAGGGGAATGATTAATGTAATGTGGGCATAATCATGGAATAAGTCTCACTTGGTAGTTGGTGGGTAATAAATAGGCCCACTAGGTAGTTAAAGAAAAAGAATATAACAAGGGCTAGTTTGTATATACCCCTAGGAATCATGATAAAGTATACATAAATGAATATCATTGTATTGAGATAGGTTGGATGTTGAGGATTGCATTGGAAAAGCATGGTTTATGGAGGGACTCCTTCCATAAGGAGTATTTGATGGTGCTACCCTACCTTAAGGTTCTTCTCTCTATGGTGTTGTCTACTGTGTGGATGTATTTTAGTATTCTCAAGTTAAGGATTTGTATTTTGTATGTTACCTACCAAGGTTTACTACAAAATCATAATTATTTCTTAGGCAAGAAAGTGGAATTTTTTCTCTTTTGTGTAGATTTTCAAAGGTAAAATTGGGTGGCAATAATTAACTAGTACATATTGTCAAAATTATGATGTTTTGTTTGTGGCATTATGGAAAAAATTGGCCATACTGTCGAAAAATAGAGGAAATTTTAATTTTTTTTTTTCCATATTGCCCGATAATGTCACTATTTCCACGTTGATGTCTCTCTTGCCACGTCGTCATCTCTCTTTCCATGTTATCATCTCTCTTTCCACGTTTTCCACATAGTTGTCTCTCTTTCCATGTTTGTGACATAGTCATCTCTCTTGCCACGTTTGTGAAGATAGTTGTCGCAGTTGCGACATTGTGGAAACTAGGTTTTCCCCCTCCAACGGTCACCTAATATTTTGACCAAGTCAACTTTGATTTGGTCAACGATCGTCGGAATTACGACGTTATAAAATCTATAAATATGTTGCATTTTATGGATGTTGCGACAAGTTTGCTATAATAACGACACTTCAAAAAGGGTTTGTGGGTCTTCTTGGCTAGAGTACAACTATTAAAAGACATTGTACTAGGGCTCTTCTCATTTCATTTTAATTTTTTGATTGCTCAAATTTTAAAGGAAACAACTATTAAAATACATTATACTAGGGCTAGAGTACATGATGGGCAACAGTGACCTGTGAATGGGGCCAATAGTGAAATGTTTTCAAAATGTTTCTATATGACATCATACATCCTTAAGTCTTGAAACCCTCCCATACCATCAAGGAATGTGTCTTGTCTAACCATGTCAAATTTCAATGCATATAGGCACATATTGAAGAAATTTCAACATTGGCCCCATTCACTGCTCACTATGTGGGGTCGGTGCATGACATTTTTGGTGGTTGAATTGGAAGTTCCATGACATTTCAAGAGAGTTCCAAGAAAGTGATCCGGATTATTTTCGGCATGAAATGATATCGGAGATATAATAAAGAAATGCACAGAGATATTGCAGATATTCAATAATATAACAGAAATGTATCAGAGATGCAACCATAAACACAGATATATAGTAATACACGATTTCTATTAATTAGAGAAATGTACAGAGATTGTAAAAATATAGAGTGAAAGACTTGCTAGAATGGTGGCAGCTTATCTCTGAGAAGAGATGTGACGGCTACTCGCATTCGCAAGAAGATGATTACAATGAGGCTCTGAAGGCCCTTTTACAATAGACGGGAATGCCAAAAGTCCTAAACATCCAAAAACCTAACCCTAGGAGATGAAGCGCCAA
Organism: Picea mariana; assembly: GCA_032191745.1. Taxonomy (NCBI): domain Eukaryota; kingdom Viridiplantae; phylum Streptophyta; class Pinopsida; order Pinales; family Pinaceae; genus Picea; species Picea mariana. The sequence goes on from JASDQU010438259.1 coordinate 44,963, forward strand.
AAGTCATGTGGGCCCCGTTTGGGTAAGTGAGTACATCAACTTCCCGGGGTTGTAACTTTTGCATACGATCTTCGTTTTAGGCGTGTGATAGCTCGTTGGAAAGGTACCGTCGAGGAGATTCATTTTGGGGGCTCAATTATGACTTTGGCTATCATTGAGAACCTCGATCTCAAAAAATGTTCATTTGGACCCTCAAAATGGCCCCGGAAGTTAAAACCTGCTAAAAATAGTAAATTGCCAAAATGGCCAGAAAACTGTTTTGAGCCATTTGGAAAAGGTCGGTGGCCACCGATATCCACCTGGATCAATCCTCCCTCCTTAGGAAGCAATGGTATCCATTGCGTTGAGTTCTCGGGGGAGAGGGAAAATCATTTGTTGAATCTACATCTTGGTGAGCTACTTGTCTTGTTGGAGAAGTCGCGCTGCTTAGTTTGTGGAACTCTGTCACGAACCTGTGGCTGGAAGGTTTGGACCTTTTTAACTAGTCTGGCTATTTTTGATGACTTTGTGCAGAAGGAATCTTCATGCTTTGTTGCAACCTTGTCGATCTGCTTCTGTTGGATAGAATGTGCTTTGGCCGAAGCTGTGGTGGCTGCAGTATCCTTCTGTTCACCCTTTGAACAGATTATGGAGAAGATGAATTTTGTAGTATGAGATACTACCTTGTAGCACTA
>JASDQU010438260.1:7949-21078 GCA_032191745.1 Picea mariana
ATGATACATTGATTAGAAGCATTATTGGTTATCTTGGTATTTGGTTTGGTTACATGTTATGGTGTGTACTTGAGGCTTGCTATATTGTATCATGTGGTTGCATCTTGGTGATATTGAGGAGCTTGCTTGAGGCATGTGTTTTTGAGATTTGATTTATGACTTGAGGCACATCATTCAATGCATGGTGCATGTTGGTTGAGATCTACTTGGTGAGATACATTGACGGTTATAAACAATGGTTTATTGGTATATGGTGTATGTCATGATTAGCACATGATATTGTGTTGATGTAAATGGTTGATTCTCATGGTTTGCACATGGTATATGGTACATGGTACATGTTTGATACATGAGTGATACATGATGTGGTACAAGATTGATACATATAGGTTGATGATACATGTTGATTTAGGTGGATATCGATGACCACCCACCTTTTCCAGCTGGTTCAAAACAATTTTCTGTCAATTTTGGTAATTTACTATTTTTGGCAACTTTTCAGGTCCTGAACTTCCGGAGCCATTTTGAGACCCTAAACGACATTTTTTGGGAATCAAACCTCCGATGAATATTGGTTCCTTCCGATGAATATGAGTCCATTTTGGACTTGATATTTGTTGTCAACAATTGTATTCCTCGGATAGATCTTTCTAACGATGTATTAAGCGCCCCAAATGGAGATCGTATGAAAAAGTAACGCCCTTAGGAAGTTGATGTATCAASTACCCCCATCGGGGCTCACAAACCTTTTGTTTTTTCATCTTTCGGGGTCAAGGTTTTGGATTTTATCTATGTTAAAAAGGCCTTTGGAGGCTCATTTTAATTATCATCTTCTTGTGAATTCAAGTATCRGACACATCTCCTCTCAAAGATAAGTTGTCACCATTCTAGCGAGTCTTTCACCTTGTATTTTTATAGTTCTGTGCATTTTTCACATTAATAGAAATTGTGTGTTACTGTATATATGTGCCTCTTGTTATATTTCCGATATATCTTTGTTATATTATTTCCGCTCTTTCAATATATGTTTATATTTTTATGCTTTATCTCCGCTCTCATTTCATGCCAAAAATAATCTGGATCACATGTTGTGCTATATGGTTGATTATTATGGTATAGGTGTTGGTGCATGGTTGATTCAAGCGTTGTGATACAGGTTGATGGTTTGGTACGTGCTTGGTAGAGGCATGTCTTGGTGATCTTGGACATCTAGTTGAGAGGTTTCCTTACTATGTGATCCATGTGAGAGGATGTGGTTGAGTATCAGTGATAGTGAGAGGTTGGAGAGGTTGATCAGTGACAAGTTGATGTGACAAGTTACAGGTTGGTAAGATAGTGATAGTGGCAACAATAGTGGCAGTGATTGTTTTAGTGAGACTTGGTCTATACTTATATATCAGGGCGACAAGATGGAGCAAGGAAAGSGGGTTGAATCCTCCTTCTGGTTGGAGCCAAAGAATCAGTGRTTTGGAGCTTCCTTYGRGTTCGAGCCTGAGAATCAGGGAAGGGGTTGTAGCCTCCTTTTCRTTGGATCTAGAGAATCAACGAGTTRGAGCTTCCTTCAGGTTGGAGCCTGATAATCATAGGGTTGTAGCCTCCTTCTGGTTATAGCTACAGAATTAAGGGAGTTGTAGCTTCCTTCAGGTTGGARCCTGTAAATAGGGGGTTGTAGCCTCCTTCTAGTTTTGGATGGAGAATTAGGAAGTTGTTGTTTCCTATGAATGAATTCTTGATATATATAAGAAAGAATTATGTTTTTTTCTCCCATTTGGATTTCCACGTAAATAATGATGTACTATGTMTTTTATGTGATGTTGATGATGTGATGCTAATTATGATTATATGATCATGATATATTAAATGCAATCATAKATGCTACATTAATGATAAATTGTTGAACATTGTTGCTAAAGTGAAAGAATATATATTGTGATTAAAAGTGGAAAAARTGTTCATACTAATTCACTACCCCCTCTCAGTATTCCAACAKAGGGAAGGTGGTGTGTTCATGCATAAAGCTTCTCTCGGTGTCGTTTTCATGTCAAGTCCAATATTGAACATCATTCAGTCTCTTTCGCCCATGGTAAAGGTTCAACTGCTATTAGATAAGGTCATGGCGTAGGAGAAAACAAGGTTATCTGCATGTCGAATTTGTACCCGACCCCATGGGAAATCAAGGAAGGTAGTACAATCCGAGCCTTATTCGAATTTGTGTGCGATGGATTTTATGGGCGTTGGGAGGGAATTAATGATTCAAGGGTATGGTCGAGTATAGGTTCTGGTGATAGAATTTGTTAATGGGGTTGGTGGGAGGGACTGTCGTGCGAAGACATAATTGTAATATGTGGTTTTCACATGGAGAAGGAAGAGGATGCATGTATACTTACAATTTCACTTCGTTACATTGCATTTATAGAAATAATTAATCTCTTAATCTCTAGCTGGGCAATCAATTCTCTAAGGAGCAGTGGAAATTGGAAGTATAATTTCATTATGAGGCTTTCTCGATGGACCTTAGGTGGCAAATCGACACGCAAAAAATATCTGGTAAGTGTCGTTGACAATATTTTGAATTACTTGGTCATGAGGACAATAGTTTTTAGTATATTGGCCAAGTTTCCAACTCTGTTTGTGGCATCCTGGTCCTTTCCTCCCAAAGTAACTAGAATTACATCCCTGCATGTCATTTATGGTTCTTTCTACTCTTGGGTTGCATTTGGGAGATTTCAAAGATGGTAGGTTCTGTGGTTGGTGATTTGGCAGCTCGACTTCAAGTTGGATTGAATAGTAATCATAGGAACATGATGGCCACAAAGAGGGTTGGGTTCTCGGTCAGGAAAAGGAGGAAATGGATGACAATTTCTCTGTAAATCAGAAGTTGGAAATCAAGATAAATGCCCTCATCTCTACAACCACATTTTCCTTAGAGACTTTGGGACAACATCAGGTACTAACTGGGAAACTACAAGATGAGGTGGACTACTTGAGAAGACATGGGGAATCTATGAAACATCAATTGGATGAACAAGAGGTAGGGATGGAGTCACCGATCCAAGCTAAGGACTCGGGATGCTTGCAGAGGCCAGAGGATGGATCTGAACATTGCAGTGGTTTCCTCGGATGAGGAATTTCTGAAAAAGGAAATGGCCTGAGTGCATCTTTTCCAAGATTGGCATGCTTTGTTTTGTCATTAAAATTCTTGATGTATTTTACCAGATTTATTCCATACACTATGGCAATAGGTTATAGGAGATTATGGATTTATACGGAGGATATAGAAACACTGTTAATAGATGGAAATTAAATTTTGTTTTGTTCAGTTCCTAGATTTTGTACCCAACTACTTTGATAATGCCCTTTTTAATGAATAAAATTTTCAAGTCTTTGTTAAAAAAATCTTCAAAAATTTTGGACATTTTTTGAATGAATGAATTATATATATATATATGACAATTTTTTAAATGAATAAATTATATATATATATATATATTGATTTTATTGTAATTAATAAATTATTAAAAATTATAAAATTTAAAAGAATGAATAACATTTTTATAAATATAAATTAAATGAAATTAATGAAACTAATCAAATATCCAACAATATTAATCACTACAAACGAAATTGATATTCGATTTTGTCATGGATAAATTTTTTATACTTAAAATAAGTTTTTTATATCTGGAATACTGTAGTTTAAAATGAAAAATTAAACGAGAGTGATTATCAATTACTATCACAAGCGAGTCCATAGAGAGAATAATGATAATAATAATAATAAAAGGAAGGAAATTGAATGAGAATAATGATAACAATAAAAAGAAGAAGAGGGCAATTAAATGATGTAGGAGCATCCGGATCAATTTGGCGATACTTGTTTTGAAAACACGGAGAAGGACCATTTAAAGAAAACATCAGTCATGATATTGGGTTTTGAATAATTTATCAAGCAGAGTAAATGCTGCAAAGTCTGAACACAAGTCCATAGCATAATAGGATGCCCAACTGCTAAAATGACGAAAGCCAACAAGAAGACAAGAAAATAATGCAATGGAGGTTGCCAACAAAAGAGTACGTAGATGGAAGATATGAAGGCGACAATGAAGACGGTGGGAGATTCGATTGAAGTCGACTGGAAATGAAATCTATCAGATGAGAACATGGAGAACGAGTATTTAAACGAGAGTCATGATGTGAAATTTGAAGGATTTGGAAGGCATAGTAAAGATTGGAATGTCTGAATGTTATCGTTTTAGATTGGACGGAAGGGAAGTAGATTGGAGAAACCCAGCTGCTGGATGAGGTCGCGAACAAAAGATTTCATAGTCAAAAGATATGAAATTGACAAAAAGATGCAGACGGTGGGAGATTCGCCAGACATTGATGGAAGATGAAATTGATGGGATGAGTAGGTAGTTTAGATACTACCAAAATTCATTAATCATAGATGTTGTATAAGACCGAGCCTTGAAATTAGTGAGATTAACAGATGATCTAGAATTAATGAAGTAACCAATTTAGAATTCCTAGAAATTGGCTTTGATGAAAGCGCTGAGATAAAGACCGAAAAATAAAAGTCCCACTGATCCACACTCGCCAATAAACAAATAGGAAAAAGTAACGTCGAAATTGGAGGAATAATTAATGTATAGATTAAGATATATATATTTTAATTACCTTAACAAGGTATACATTTTTATATATGAATTTTTTTTAGATTAATTAGTTTTTTAATTAAAAATTTGTAATATATGTGTGAAATTTAGTAATAGAAACACAAATTAAAGATCATAATTTAATATTATAATTTTGGATGATGTCATTGTGCCTACTTTAGTCATTAACCCGTCTCATTTACACAAATTATTAATTAACATGCTTGCCACGTTTTAACTTGCTGACAACACAATGGCGGAAGACGTTTAGGGTTCCGGGGGACAGGACAGGGTTCTGAGACGACACTATGGCTGACGACGTTTAGGGTTCGGGCGGCTGCAGCCTTGGCATCGACGTTCATCAACCACTGTCTTGAGTGGTTGGGCTAGTTGACTAGCACAGCCACATGATTGTGGTTGATGAACGTCAAAATGCTTATTCCATTTACAAACCTTAATTAGGATTTATTTTAGAATTAAGGTTTGTAAATGAAATATGCATATCTGGCAGCTATATAATTGTTGATGTGCCTATTGTACTATTTTTCTTCACTACTTAACAAAATGTCAAACAATCAATCTCTGGACTGACTACCAATTCATTGAACCAGAGATTCTAATTTCAATAGCCCGAAACTGTTGATTCATTGTCTGAGAAATTATAATTTCAGTAAGCTCGAATAACTGTATGATGACAGAAACCTCCATACTGTCGTTTTTTCTGCTTTTCTATTATTAAACAGAGTTTCGGGAGATTTGACATTCTAATCTGATATTATATGATATGACCTTCGGGGTTCTCACTCGTCTATTTTGATGTCAATCGATATAAATATCGGTTCAAGGTTCATAGTCAATACTTTACTTCTTTTGTTTTTGTCAAAAGCTAATCTCAGAGCTGCCAACGAAGATTCAATTCATTCGGAAAACTCTGAAATGCATAAAAACTCGTAAGAAAGAAGATACTTTTACCCATATAAAGGCCCCTTTTTACTCCTGCCCGTATCCACAAGAAACTATAAATAACCAAAGAACCAATCTCTATTACGATTCTGATGAATATAGAACAACAACACATGATTCTTTTTGCGTTTGAATAACATTGCATTCTACATATTGCTGCGGACCCTTACACCTACAACAGAGGTGTTTTACTCTATCGAACAACAATGCATGATTTTTCTTCTACTTGATTAAAATAAAAAGAATGAAAACATATAGATATTGTTGGCAACGATATAGTGATCACAGATTAGAACTACATTTCAATAGGCAGCTACGATCCTACATGCCCAAATAATTACTCTTAAATGCTCAAAAGTGGAAAGCGTTTGTAGCATGGTTGTCAATGAGGGTAGAAGGTGATGAGATAATTAGCCCCACAGCATGTAACCAAACTGCTTGGATCGTCATAGGCATAACTGTAAGTTATGGGACAAGAATTCTTAAAGAGACGGGAGAAAGAAGTAGGCCTGCACGTCTAGGGATTGCCATAGGAACCCATGCAACAATACTGAGGCGTACTGAAGGCAAAGAAGTCACTCTTACAAGCCATGACACAACCTTGCTCGTTCTTCACCTGAAGAGAAGGCGGGCATCCTTGCTCGTTCTTCACCTTAAGAGAAGGAGGGCAACTGAGGTTCTAGTCGGGCAGTTAATGTCTATTGTAACTTATGGATATGGATAGGGAAACTAATCACAAATGTTAATGAGTACTGTAACTGATGGATAGTGAAACGAATCAGGCATTCAGCATTAGTTAATGACGGCTATACTGTAACTGATGGATAGTGAAACGAATCGTGCATCCTGCATTAATTAAAGATGGCTATAACATGAAACACATAGATGGTTATAACATGTATTCATAAATGCAAGAAAGTTATGAAGAGTAAATCTCATTCATTGATTTGGGAGGACTAATAAGAATATGCTAACATCTTCAATTCCTCGTCATAAGATTAAGATTTAAGTTTAAAAGATCATTAAATGTGCCCATTGTCAATAAGTGTATGCCTTTCGGAGTAAATATGAACAAATTATATTGGAAAAATAGTGATAAAAATAAACTAATTAATGTTGTCATATATATTGTTACTGAAGCATATAATATATATATATATATATATATATATATGGTAAACGTTCTAAGTTTTTGAGGGGATATTTTCTGGATATATTTGTAAATTTGGTCACAAATTGTTATATTTGTAAATTTCAGTAGTTAAATATGTGTAATCCAAGTGTTTTAGAGGTTTTTCATCATGTTTAATTCATTTCTCCATTTAAAAATGCAATTTAAATAACAAAAAAATGTGACTTCCTACAAATTTATGTCACATTTCCCCTAAAAAAACAAAAATCCAAAACAATTAAATAACACACATATATATAAAGTTTTATAATGATACATATTTCATATTATATAATATTAGTTTTTTCAATTTTAAATATATATAAAAACTATATATATCCAATAGATACAACATTGTTAACTTGATTACTTTGAAAAAAATCTAAAACAGTTAAACAACACCTATATATATATATATCAAGTTTTATAATGATGCATATTTCATATTATATAATATTTGTTTTTTCAATTTCAAATATATATAAAAACTATATATATCCAACGGATACAACATTGCTAACTTGATTACTTTGAATAAAACTAAAGGATAAATAAATCCCACTATGAATCAATAATTTACTCGGGTCAAATACTTTCCAGCTTCTCCAACTCAATAACTAAACCATTCTTCGCTTGTTTCATCTCGGCCACAAAATTCTACTTCGAGTTCGCTAAATTCTCAAGTATGGAAAATCTCATGATGTAATGTCCTATTTAAAGTAAGTTCATTGTGAAAAGCTCTTAGCCGATTTGTCCCACACGAAAAGCTAATTTGTATTATGCTCTCAAGTTTAATAAATACTCCATGAAAAGTTTGTGGACTTCGAGAAGCGATTAGTTACATTTGAATTAGTAGACAAAAGTAGATTAAAAATATTTGTGGAGTAAACCTTAGTATATCACTCCTAAACATTTAATTTGATGAAATAATTCCTTGCAAGTTTATTAATAATTTTTTTTTAATGGTTAGAAACAATGTTAAACATTGGAAAAAAATACTCAAAAATAAAAAATATATGGAATTTTTTTGTCAACTCAAAAATACACAAAAACACAAATATAGTTACATAAAAATTTATTGCTATAGTCCTATAGCCTTGACAAGGACTAATAAAATATATACAACTTTTCATTTTTCTAGTATACATACAATTATATTTTCTTCATGTTTTTAGCTCTTTCTAGCATACTCATAAGGTCCTTTACACAAAATTACTAAGATGGAAATTGATTTTCACTAATGAGATAGAATTATGCCTTCTGGGATGTAATATATGGCTATGAAAATCCTCAAAACTCTATATAAATAATTATCACACATGTTGCATTCTTGAGCTAATCTTAATTTCCAATCTTGAATCTTCATCAAATAAACACATATTTCCAATGTATAGTAGCACAACAATATTAGTCATCAACATATAACAATAAATATTAGATTACTTATTTATTATGACATTTTCACTTAGGGAAATACTTCCATGGGAGATTTTTCCTCATAGACTTAGACGCCATCTTGATTAGGTGTTACACTCATGCAAAACTATGAAACAACAAGGGAAAATTTACTACCTACTGCTATGGTTTTCCTCCATCATCCCAACAACTAACTATTACAACTAGATAATTACCTTTCAATGGATCATTTCTATAATAGTCCCACTCTACATCATGTCTTTCACTCACCATCCTCTCTTTCCCTTTCAAAATTGTACAACACAAGGAGTGGGACCCCCTTGACTATTAAATGTCCCCTCAAACAATCCCACTTCCCTCCAAAGCTAGGGAATCTCAAGTGTGTCAATTACCCTTATACACATCCATGGTTTCTTCATACTTGCATGGAAATAAAAACTAAGTTAGCACATAGGTAAACCTGTGACACTATGCAATTTCAACATCAATAAACCAACTTACTTCTCCCGTGGTTCAGTCATGAGAGAGTGGATCAAATGGTATAATTCCCAATGGTTTTCTCCAAAAGCTTGCATGAACTCCTCACTTGCATGAGCAACATGTGTCCCCCCATAAGGCACTTAGACAAAATCTTGAACGCATGTCGCTACATAATAAAACAATATTTTGTTGACCATCACTATGTCCACTGGCTCATTTTCCCCATGCTGCTCCTAAGAGGTGATCACCTTCCAATTGCACCTATTTATTAGTTTATTAATTATATTATTAATTAAAATATAACGAAATGAAAAAATAACTTATACTTACCACATATTTACGAGACACTTACATAATATTATGGTGTTTGTAAAACTATTACAATGAAATTCCAGGGTCCTAAAAGGAAAAACCTCAAATTGACAATAATATATTGATTTAATGGCTTAAGCATAACTTAAAATAAACAAACTTGGATTTTTATTATAAAATGAACTCTTAGAGAGTTATAACTCTATAATATAGAGTTATTCAGACCTAACTATTTCCTAGGTTGTGTAGTTGAGAGAATATCTCAACAAACAACAAACTCATCTTATTATATTAATGGAATCATTATGTTCAACACTCCACCTTAATGCTTATATAATTTAGCTCCATCAAGATTCCTTAGTAGCTCCCAAGTTGAATTCTCGAGTTCCACTTCTGAAATAATGAATCACTAATCTCTCCAACTCAATTACTTAACACCCACACACATGTCACATAACCTCATTAGAAAACCACTCACATGTCTTCAAAAACTAATGAGGGATCGTTCCCTAGATCCACAACTCTTGAACTAATTGGACAACCATCCATACTAATCTCTTCCCTGAACTTTTTCTGGATCCTTTACTATTCTAAAAATGTTTGATGATTTCATTTCTTCATTGAACTCATTATCATCATAGAAATATGGTGGATCTTCATAGATGACTATATTTCAATACCATGCTATATGACCAAAGCACAGATTTTTCAATACCATGATATATCAACAAATTTCTGAAAGTAGAAGCATTCAATTGAGCTCGTGATTTTTCTCATCCTTCCTGTGGAAAATAGTGCAATTTCAGTTCGAGAACCACCTTTTGTGTTTCCTATATTTAGTCTCTTTTCCTCTGCTAAAAATGTTTCTTTCATTTCATCTAATGTTTGAGAGGACATTTGGCTCAAAGTTAAGACACCATTGTTATAATTTGAAGATAGAATATTTAATAAAATTGCTTTTGCATCTTCATCATTGATGTTAACACCAACTTTTGCTAGTTGTCTTGTAAGAGAATTCAAATAATTTATATGACAAGACATGGATGTCTCATAAAGCATTTTAAATCTAAATAGTTGTAATTTTGAAGAAAACTTTGGATTTATTTCTTTTTCACCAAATAATTTTCTCAATTGCAACCATATTTCTTTATATTATCTTGCTAGATCAACAAGATGTAGCTGAAAGACAAAGTGGAGTGATAGAATTAACTTTCTCATCCCTACTCCCCCACTCAACTAGTTATTTTGCATTTGTAGGTGTTGTTTCTATGCCTTTTACTATGTATGGAATATGAGTCCGTTAAATTTTTCTAAAGTTGTTTAAAAGAAAAAAAATTCTCTCTCTTTTTTTTGGCACTATGATAATGGAAGGTAGGTCTAGTTCAATAGTAATGTGTAATGTGTACTTTTCAAGTAAAACTTTCCAAGTCTGTCAAATGAAGATAGTATAAAAAAGTTACAATATAGGGAAGTTGCCATACCAACTAAATCAATCTGGGTCCACAAACCTTTTTGCATTTCATCTTCTAAGGTTAGGATTTTGGATGTTTATGGTTTCCTCATTACTTATTTATGATAAAAATGTCTTTCAATCTCATTGTAACTTTCTTTACGGTTCATCACATTTCATTTATTAATAAAATTCAAGTTTCATTGTATCTCTGTTTTTTTTGTTATAACTATGTAATTTCATTTAGTTCCATTTACCATTTTCTAAATAGATTTTGTAGAGAATATACTGTTGGAATAATGCTTAGTTTAGAAGACTAGATTGGGTTGGTTGAAGATTTGTAGGAGTTGTTGAGATATTCTCTCAACCTCCATAGCTATGTTTGGGGTAAGTTGAATATGAGTTCAACTATATATGTACATATGTATGTGTGCAATAAGATAAGGTAATTGTGTGTGAATACTGTGTGGCTCTACTCTCATGAATTTTAACATGGTATCAGAGATGAGCTGGGTTTAATCCCTCACAGGAGTGCCCAGGAAGATGTGAGAGCCATAAATCGTAATCCTATGTAAATAGATAGGATTAGTGCGTGTGAATGTAGAAGATTATTTTTAGAGATTGTTGTAAGTTTCTGTGTAGGTTGATCTGCTACTGTAGAAGCTGTAACTAAGAATCCACCTGTGTAAACCTGCTAGCGTGAAGGAGATTGGGCGATCCAGAATTGTTGTGTGCTTGCCACAAAAGGGAGTTTGATTGTTGCTTCCATAAGAGTTAAATGCACTCCATGTCTATTTCATATCCATAGCCGAAGAGGAAGCCTTCATCGAATGTTTTTCGATTCACGTGAGACTAATGCTAGTTAGACGAGTCGCTAGTCGAGGAGAAATAGTGAAGAAGACTCTGCATTCAGTTTCGTATATGAAGAAGATGGAACTCTCTGCCGATGATCAGGATACGGCCAAAGTTGTTACAGGAGTGCTGACTCCCGAGATTGAGATATGCGAGGTGAACATAAATGTTATCATTCACATCCATTGCGAGAAGAAAAAGAGCTTGCTGGTGAAATCCTTTGCAGAGCTCGAAAAGCTTCAGTTGATAGTAGTAAACGCGAGCATTCTCTCATTTTCAGAAACTACAATGGACTTGACAGTTAATGCTCAGGTATTCCATAGGTTTCTCCCATCCTCGCGGGGATTGGATACTTTCTAGAATGTATACACAATGAATGTATTATTTTCCATGATGGGTTTCGAGGATAATTAAGTGACTTATCATTGCTTGACTATTTAAATAAAAATAAAATAAAATAAATTAGCTATTATTTCTGCCTGACGAGAAGAAATTGTCCATTGGTCGAGCAAAGGAAGGACGGAGTTGTACTAGAAAGATAATAAGGGCTTGTCATTTATATGTGTGGTGTGTGGTGAGTTTAAAAGTTTTTATATAAGTGTTTATGTAAAAAATAAAAACTTGTATCTTGATGCAATATGGTAGCCCCAGTTTCAAGAACAATGTTTTTATTGGAAGTCACCTTGTGTAAAGGAATGCTGAGGACATTCCGTATCCAAACTTTTCTTCTAGATACTGAAGGATAGTCGAAAGAAAAAATCCTACAGATGAAGGCAAGTTCATAGAATGCATCAATAATTGTCAACTTTTATCATGGAAGCCCCGATGAGACGAGTTGTCAAATTGTCCATTATACAAGTGCAAGAATGATGGTCAGGGGCGTTTTGACTTTAAATGTGTCAGTGGGTAGCTTGAATGTGTGCAGACGAAAGAGTGGAAGCCGTGTGATTGCAGAGTGAGTTTCAATGCTGAGGAAGACCAGACAAATGAAAGTTAAAGTGTTGTAATTTTTTGTAATTGTGATTAAGTACTGTAATTTGTAAAGTAAGCATTAAGGGAGGGTGTTGGTATAATGCTTAGTTTGGAAGACTAGATTGGGTTGGTTGAAGATTTGTAGGAGTTGTTGAGATATTCTCTCAACCTCCATAGCTATGTTTGGGGTAAGTTGAATCTGAGTTCAACTATATATGTACGTATGTATGTGTGCAATAAGATAAGGTAATTGTGTGTGAATACTGTGTGCCTCTGCTCTCATGAATTTTAACATATACATCTTATTGTATTATGAAGTAATGAGGGATGTGATTTGTGCACCAAGCACGTGATTTGGCCATCATTCATCTCCGATCTACACATAGTTGTCTTCATTGTACAAATGGTATCTTTTGACTAGGGCAATAAAAATTTCAGCATATCGCTATGCAAATCAAGGCCAATGGATCTATGACTCCAACAAGAGTCTTCTCTCCCATGTAACAATGATCTGATACCAAATAAACAAACAATGTTTGTTGGAAAACAAGATTTTTTATTATAAAAAAATACAAGTTTACACAGAGCTATAACTCTATTATATCTATTATATATAGTTATTTGAATCTAACTATTTCTAATTTAGGTAGTATAGTTGAGAGAATATATCAACAAACAACCATCCAATCTTATTACATTAATAGAAACATTATCTTAGACACTTAGCTCAAACTTTGTTAAGTTCATGGATTTAAAAAAATAAAAATAAAACATATAACTTGGAGTACAAAGTCAAAAACTAATTAATCTAAGATAAGTATGACAAGGAAGATATGTATAGTGTTAATAATTAATCTT
>JASDQU010438260.1:21316-37304 GCA_032191745.1 Picea mariana
TTTGTCCGTTGACCACAAATATTTGCATAATATCTAATATTGGAACTAGGGAACAAAAAACATTGATTTTTATATAATAAAAAGTACCATATATGTTATGATGTGATTGGATAAGAGATTGGAGGTCTTATTGTCGGCTTCGCTATTCCCAATGTTTTATATGCTAATATATCCAAACTTTTTGATCGTATACAGTATTTTTGAATCAAATATTTTTTTATGCATTTCTTGAAGGTGAATTAATGCTAGAATTAGTTTGAATGTTTGTCTTAGCATTTTCTGCTAGCTAAATTTATCTCAATGTTTAATGTGCTAGTGTATCCAAGGTTTGTCTATTTTTTATTATTATTAAGTACTTAACTTACGTAAGGCCTGTAAAATTCTTAAATGTTTACACAACGCTAGGCCCTTGGATGGTTCTGACAGCCTTCTTAAATGTTTACACAATGCAGGCCCTTGGATGGTTCTGACAGCCTTCTTAAATGTTTACACAATGCGAGGCCCTTGGACGGTTCTGACAGTCTTAAATGTTTTTGACAGCCTTAAATGTTTACCTAATAGGCCTCATAGCTTTAAATGTTTATTTAACACGTATATCAAGGAACAAGCTCGACATTAAAATTAAAAATAAATTTTAATAATTAATTGAAATTCAACAAAACTTTATCGCATATTAACAAGTGCTCCATGGAAGCTTAGTACGTGCCAGGTTAGAGTGGAGTAAATGTGTGGGTTGCTATAATACTATACCAAAATTTATAGTAATTTATATAAAGCTATAACACTTTTTACTTAATGAATAGTATAAACAATTATTTAAATTTTATTCAATATTATTTTTAACATTTTTAAATGTAAATTTGAAATTTTGGAATTTTGATTTTGTTTATGATAATGATTTTTTTTTTCATTTTTCATGTCGAGCTTGTTTCATGATATACATTTTGCACCCAACACTTCCGTCATATACATTTTGCACCCAACACTCCCATCATATACATTTTGTACCCAACAATTCCATCATATACATGAGACTGAGTAATTTATAGAATATTATAACATTGTACCAAGATTTATAGTAATTTATATAATGCTATAACACTTTTTACTTAATGAATAGTCTAAACAATTATTTAAATTTTATTCAATATTATTTTTAACGTTTTTAAATCTAAATTTGAAATTTTGGAATTTTGATTTTGTTTATGATAATAAAGGTGAAATTTATTTTTATTTTTCATTTTTCATGTCCGCTTGTTCCCTAATATACATTTTACACCCAACACTTAGTCGTCGGTTGGAGGACTCTCGGGTTCACATTTTTCATTTTTCATGTCTAGTGTGTTTTGTGATATACATTTTGCACCCAACACTTTTGTCATATACATTTTGCACCCAACAATTCCTTTATATATATGAGACTAAGTAATTTATAGAACATTATAACATTGTTCCAAGATTTATAGTAATTTATATAATGTTATAACACATTTTATTTAATGAATAGTATAAACAATTATTTTAATTTTATTCAATATTATTTTTAATGTTTTTAAATGTAAATTTGAAATTTTGGAATTTTGATTTTATGATAATAAAGGTGAAATTTATTTTTATTTTTCACTTTTCATGTCCATCTTGTTCCATGATATACATTTTGCACCCAACACTTCCGCCATATACATTTTGCACCCAACAATTAAGGAGTCACGAGTTCACATTTTTCATTTTTCATGTCAACTTGTTCCATGATATACATTTTTCACCCAACACTTCCTTCATATTCATTTTGCACCCACCAATTCCATCATATACATGAGAGTGAATAATTTATAGAATATTATAACATTGTAATTTATAGAATATTATAACATTGTATCAAGATTTATAGTAATTTATATAATGCTATAACAAATTTTACTTGATGAATAGTATAAACAAATATTTAAATTTTATTCAATATTATTTTTAAAGTTTTTAAATGTAAATTTGAAATTTTGGAATTTTGATTTTGTTTATGATAATAAAGGTAAAATTTATTTTTAATTTTAATTTTTCATGTTCCGTGATATACATTTTGCACCTAACACTTCCATCATATACATTTTGCACCCAACAATTCCATCATATACATGAGACTGAGTAATTTATAGAATATTACAACATTGTATCAAGATTTATAGTAATTTATATAATGCTATAACACTTTTTACTTAATGAATAGTATAAACAATTATTTAAATTTTATTCAATATTTTTAAATGTAAAATTGGAATTTTGGAATTTTAATTTTGTTTATGATAATAAAGGTGAAATTTGTTTTCATTTTTTATTTTTCATTTTTCATGTCCATCTTGTTCCGTGATATACATTTTGCACCCAACACTTCCGCCATATACATTTTTCACCCAACAATTGCGGGGTCGCGGGTTCACAGAGTCACGGGTTCACATGTTTCATTTTTCATGTCCAACTTGTTCCGTGATATACATTTTGCACCCAACACTTCCATCATATACATTTTTCACCCAACAATTCCCTAAGACTATTTTGCACCCAACACTTTTGTCATATAATTTTGATTTTTTTTATGATAATAACGGTGATTTTTTTTTTTTAATTTTCATTTTTCATGTTGAGCTTGTTCCATGATATACATTTTGCATCCAACACTTCCGTTATATACATTTTGCATCCAACAATTATGGAGTCACGAGTTCACATTTTTCATTTTTCATGTCCATCTTGTTCCGTGATATACATTTTTCACCCAACACTTGCGTCATATACATTTTGCACCCAACAATTCCGTCATATACATGAGATTGAGTAATTTATAGAATATTATAACATTGTACCAAGATTTATAGTAATTTATATAATGTTATAACACTTTTCACTTAATGAATAGTATAAACAATTATTTAATTTTTATTCAATATTATTTTTAACATTTTTAAATGTAAATTTGGAATTTTGGAATTTTGATTTTGTTTATGATAATAAAAGTGAAATTTATTTTTATTTTTCATTTTTGATGTACAGTTTGTTCCCTAATATACTTTTTGCACCCAACAATTCCTCCATATACATTTTGCACCCAACAATTACAGAGTCGCGGGTTCACATGTTTCATTTTTCATGTGGAGCTTCTTTCGTGATATACATTTTGCACCCAACACTTCCATCATATACATTTTGCACCCAACAATTGTGTCATATACATGAGATTGAGTAATTTATATAATATTATAATATTGTAATGTATAGAATATTATAACATTGTACCAAGATTTATAGTAATTTATATAATGCTATAACACTTTTTACTTAATGAATATATAGAATATTATAACATTGTACCAAGATTTATAGTAATTTATATAATGCTATAACACTTTTTACTTAATGAATAGTATGAACAAATATTTAAATTTTATTCAATATTATGTTTAACGTTTTTAAATGTAAAATTGAAATTTTGATTTTGTTTATGATAATAAAAGTGAAATTTATTTTTAATTTTCATTTTTCATGTCGATCTTGTTTCGTGATATACATTTTGCACCCAACAATAACGGAGTCGTGGGTTGGCGGATTTGCGGGTTCAGATTTTTCATTTTTCATGTTCAGCGTGTTTCGTGATATACATTTTGCACCCAACACCTCTGTGATATACATTTTGCATCAAAATGTATATCACGGAACACGCTGGACATGAAAAATGAAAAATGTGAATCCGCAACTCCGCCAACCCCCGAATCTGTAATTGTTGGGTTACATGGGTTATGTATTAAATATTTCATGTACTATCGAACTTAGATACTAGGAACCTTCGTTGATGTACCAGACATTAATAATTTTTTATAAATTTCAAATAAAACTAATTCGAAAATACTAAATTCTGCATGTATACCACATGTACTGCAACTTGCAACCCACACATTTACTCCCATTCCAACCTGGCAGGGATTACACTGCCATGCAACACTTGTTGAATACGTTGTAGATTTATAGTCACTTTTGTTTCTCTCATATGATATGTCATAATATTGAATACTTTGTAAATCTATGATCACTTCCATTCTTCCACTATGACATTCACAAAACGTACTGTCTGTTTTAAGGATCTCAAAGCAATGTAACCTACATTCGTAATTTTAATAATGTCGCGATTCGCTAACTTGTCATCCTTGTAAGTATTTGTATGAGAGTACTGGATTAATAATCAATATTCCCTCACTAAGTATCTATCCATTCTTTTGGAGAGATAATTTTTTTAGTTTGACTAGATTGAGCAAAGCAAGCCACCCTTGGCATTTCTCCTTTAAATTTTTTCTCTAATTCATAAACAATAGCAAGGTTAATTTTTTTAATAGGTTAGATGGACCAAAGCCACATTTTGCATTTCATTAAATTTTCTCTAATCCATTGACAATAGCAGCCTTGAATGGAAAAGTAATATCATGGTTAATTTTTTTTATTAGATTAGATGGACCAAAACCACATTTTTCATTTCATTAAATTTTTTCTAATCCACAAACAATAGCATAATCCATAGACAATAGCAGCGTTGAATGGAAAAGTACTGCAAAGCATAGTTATTGTTAGAATTGTCAACGCGGAAAACACAATTTCAATGATAATTAACAATCACACACATATAATAGACACAGGGATTTCATGTGGTTCACCCAAATGTTTGGCTACATCCACCAAGCATAGGCATCGGTTGTCTTATTATTTGGATTATGATGATTACATCATATTTGCAAGTCTCTCATACACTCAGTCTCTCACAGTCATTTTTGCCTCTACGGGCTTACATGTATTTATATACATTTACAAGAAACTAAATAATAAATGCAATCCCTATCCATATTCAAACTTGGTCTATTTGGTTGTAACTAACGCGGAATAATATGATCCATATCCCTCATTGGAGGAATTCGTTGTCGCCAAATCCCAACAATTTCCACCTTGACAATAATTAACCTGATACCTTGCTCCTTCCTTTTGTTCATCACCTTTTTTGCAAGCCAAGAGAAGCCAAGCACCACTACATCTTCTATAATAAAATTGGTTTCATGATCTCGCATGTGTGACTTGCACGAGTTTGGATTTTCTGAGGGGTCACTCCACCTCCAACATGTTTTCCATAATTGTGTTGTGAGACACATTTAGTGATAGATCTCCTCCTATATAAAACACCTGTATTACAATATACATTACAATTATCATAGACCATCTCACTGTAACCGTTATAGGTGACATTTGTGCTTCTCAAACACTGAAGCACCCATTTCACTGCAACACCTGAATCTATCACATTCCTGAAAACATCATTAGCATGTGAAACATTTGGTCTTAACCATTTCATCACACACAACAGACCTCTGACTGAACTTACACAAGACATAACATTTTCTTCTTTATAGACATGTCCTATACTTGAAGAAAACTTATAATAGAAAGCAAGAGGGATAAAAAATGGTTTTACAATGTTCATACTGAAATCCAAACACAACTTACCATTACCATCTCTATGCACTTCTATCTCTATGAACCTCAAGGATGCAGAGGCATCGATGGAACCCCTTGGACTCCGGATTGAGTTGGGGAATGAACCATTGGGGTTTAACCTTTTTATATGTGATATTAGTGCATATTATTAGATGATATGATTAAGGATATATTGTTGACATGATTCATTGATGATGCAGGCTGACAATAGCTTGCTGACCAGACTCACATGTGGAGTAGAGGGGTCATGCACGACTACCAGAGATGTTGAGGGAGAGGTGTGGACAAGAGCCCTACCATAGCCTACTAGCACTTTCGTCATGGAAACTATAGGTTAACATTTACCAAGTTCGAGAGGACCCACGATGCCATGAGGGCAGACTACGACAGTTGCTCATGATGATTCTAAAGGGTGCATAATAAGGCGGGGACCTTATTCCTTAGAGGCCCTTAGTCTCCCACAAGTTCACCTGGCGGAGTATTGACTCCATCGGTTTTTTATGTCTACCAAGTCAATCAAGAGGCGAGTGGCACCCTTGGAGAACATGGTGCATCCTGAAGGGCACGTCACACAAGAAAAATGGAAAGAGGCGAGTGGCACCCTTGGAGCACCTAGTGCATCCTGAAGCGCACATCGTGTAAGGGAAACAAATCAGGCGAGTGGCACCCTTGCAGCACCTAGTGCATCCTGAATGGCATGTCGCGTTGCTATTGATAAATGAGTGGATCTAGATGGCCTTAGGATGAATAACGTGATAAGAAATTTTAAAATAATTTCCCTAATAAATTGTCGCCCAACATGAAAATTAAAGTTTAGGTCTAAATTATACTGGTGGTAGAATTTTTCTATCCTTTTAATATATATATATATATAATAATAATGATGATAATATTCATTAATCTTGTAACAAGAAGGGAGTAAACAATTTAATTGATTCATACAAATATGTAGGGAAAAAAAAAGGGGGGGGAAATAATTGTTTTATTATATTATGATAATTTAAAATTTATTAATTAAAAAGGGAAAAGGGAAAAAGTTAATTTCTACACCTGCCAAATTGAGTTCTAAATGAAAAGGGGAAAGAGGGAAATCTAAACTAATTAGGAAACTAGGAAAAGAGGAAAACATAAAAAGAAAAGGGAAACATAAGGGAAAAGACAGAAAGTGAAACTTAGTAAGGTATCTAGCATTTAAGAACCTTCTAAATTAACTCAACTAGTAAATTGGTAATGGGGAAGGTCATTAAAACTTGTAAGAGAATTTGGGGACACCTAGGAGCGATTCTAGGAGTGACTCTAGGTGGGTGAGGGAAATAAGGGTAATTAATTAATTAAAGAACTTAGTTTTTGGAGGAATGAAAGGGATGGGTGACACATGTAGGGGGGAGGATTAAATTGAATTAAGTGTCTAAAAATTAATTTCAAAGAGGTTATGGGAATGTTTTTGACTTTGAAACTCTATATAATGGAGGGAGGAGAAGGATGATGTATCTCTTATGTTTTGTGTAACGTTACGCTACATAAATCTATACGTGACTGACTTACCTTGTGGGAGTAGGGATACCCAGCTCGATGAGGAGTGGTAGCTCGGCCTTGCGAGGTGAGCTGGGAGCTAATTGATTCTCTGTTTAGTGTGCATGGCCCCTTAGCGGCTTGGGGGGCTAAGGGGGAAGAAGAGTACCCCTAGAGGTGGTTGGGAGGTACCGGTGAAGTCTCATCGGTTGGCAAGCAAGAGTTGCATGGAGCGCGCAGGACATCAATTCAGAGCAGGCAATCAGGCAATGATACACTTTCTTTATTTTTGTATGGTATATTGTAGTAGGATTTATGCTCTGGATCTGCATGTTTAATTGGGTAAGTAAATTGATTGTCTTAGTGTTCTAGTTGATGACTAAATTTTTCCATAGCCTATAGCTCGATGATTGATTGACTCCCATGGCCTTCGATTCCCAACATGTCTTGACCGCCCTGTGGTGTATTGATTTTTGAAGATTGTGGTTGTTTTTCCTTTCGTCCCTAGCTCATAAGTCCACACCCGAGTAGTCGGTCGAGAGCTTGATCTACTGTCGTCGCTTAGACATTAATAGACCTATGGATCTCAACTCCCTTCTTTTTTGTGTGTGGATGATGAGTGAAGGAGGTTCCTGCCAACCGTCTACCTCTATGGTTTGTCCTTGGTTGATTGTTGTCTTGCGCCTTCTAGAAAAAGTAAATCTGCATTTTTACCTATTGCTGAAAACGTAAATCTACATTATGATCCCTCCCTGCACTTAACTCTATGTTTATTTTTATTGATGTAAATTATCCTCTGTAATTGATTGATTGTTTCTACACTTTATCTCCGTGACTTCTTGACATACTTTTTCCGCCACTTCTGCTTTGGCTGTGCGTTATGTGTTGACAACCTTTTATTTCTGGTCGTTTTTCCTGGCATGTTACATAGAAATACCTGTATAAATTAACACCCTTACCATTGTTAGACATAGAGTGATAAGAGGCAGCAAATGTATGACCGACAATGTTCTTTAAGAGACCCTGGATTTGGTATGCCTGTAATTTTTATTTATTCCTTAGCTGCAATTTCATAATCATTTGACTACGATTCCTCATATACTGACGACATTGAGGTCAGAGATCCCCTTTTACATTTTATACCTGTTCGACTTAACATATGAGAAATTTCTTAATGAACAATTTATACCTGTGCAATTTCATAATTGAGCAATTTATACCTGTGCGACTTCATTATATAGGGATTTTATTACCTGTGCGACTTCATGAGTGAGCGTTTAATTGAGGAGAAATTTGATAATTTAGGTACAATGGTTGCTTTTTTTTTAATGAAGGAAAATATGATTGTCCTCTGGTGTGACCTCGTACATGTTTTGCCCTTAACTGTGACTGTGTTGTGGTTGGAATGACCACGATTGATATTAAAACGAATAACTGACTTTGTTGGAATGACCATGGAATTGATATTTAAAACGAATGACTGAGTTGTTGTAAACGCCGACGGATTGATTTTAAAACGCTTGACTAAATTTTTTGTTACATGCCCACAAAATTGTTGTTAAAACTATTGACTGAAATTGCGGTGACGCCCACAAAATTGTTGTTAAAATTGATGACCGTGTTTCTGCCTTAATTGACCACAATTTTCCCTTTAAAAATGTGATTGAATTTGCAGTAAATGACCACGATTTTTCCTTGGATTTGATACTGTGTTTTTCCAGTCATTCACCCCCCCAAATCGCCTTTAATTGTGGACTGTGTTTGCAGTTGAATGGCCATGTGTTTCCTAATTTGTTGATTGCGCCTTTAACCTGTAAATGACCTTAGTTCTAGACAACCAACTAAATTCTTTGGCGTTATGCCTTGATTTTTTACCTTTACCTGGTAGTGAATCTTATTAAAGGCATATGGAAGTAAACCTAATTCGGTGCATGGCCTTAGTCTCTCATTCAATGTATATGGCGTTATGGCATTAACACTTCTTAGCTGGTTCCTTTAATGTTTGTAGACAACTATCACTTGGTACAGTTAGTAAAAATAGACATATGCGGTAAGTTATTGAGTTAATAAATGTTTCGTTGTTGTTTTCTGCCTTGATGTAGTTAGTGTTATTAACGCTATATTAATTGTTAGGTTAATTGTCATGTTAAATGCCTTGTTATTTTCTTTACTAATTTTTATAATGGTAGCATTGTACTTTAAGATTGTTACTATTGTTATTAAGTTAATGGATAGTTGGTTGGAGATTTTGGATTAATATAGAATTGACCATTTAGGTTGTGTTAATGATTAAAAGTTGATTGGTGAGTAAAGATTCGATTGCAATTTTTGACTTGCTGAAACGAATTATAATTGAGGTTAGATGGCATTTATAATTATAGTTTTATTATTGATTACTTAGAGTTGCAAGACTGATTGTATTAACGTTATTTAGTGGGTGCATTATTGACTAATTGTAACTTGACGTGCCCCGTTTAGAATGGAACTGATGTTAAAATAGATTGTAATCATGGACTGGTTAGATTAGGTGATTGGTTGGGTTGGGGATGATGTCATGTATGGGTTGGCATTACCCCTTGTCTTCGTCCTCTTGTGTCTCATCGACCTTTTGTGTGGGGTGTAGGTATAGTCTCCCAGTCATTATTCCTCTCCTAGCGCATTGGGGTTTTCTAGAGTCCTTGGTCCGGATAGCTTATGTTTGTGCCAAGGTATTGACGTGTCTATCACCTAGGAACGACATGATTCTTGATGCAGGGATCATGGTGCGCCCTATAGGATGGTGGCAAACAAGATCTTTTCTGGAGTTGGTGGGTTCTGTGTGAGTGATATCGGGTGTTGCAAGTTGCTTTGGCACATGGGTTGAACACCTTCAGGCGTTTGGTTTGTGCACCTTGAGGTTCTTGTCTTGTTCGTCTAGGCCGTTGTGTTGAGATGGGATGTTGTCCCTCATCTTGTAGGCGTGGTCATGTTTGTGTCGAGTGGGTAGTATTTCCTCCTTGTTATTCTGTGTATATTTTGCCCAGTCACCCTTGTGCCTATGCGTGGTGTCATAGTTGTCTATTACCTAGGTTGCATGCTTCTATTCATCGTCTGTGGTCTGGTCAATTTGTGGTCGTCATTGCCTTCTTTCCCTAAAAACAAAAAAAAAAATTCACTTCTGCTTCACTTGTAGTCGTAACGAAGGGGTCGTTACATATGGTATCAGAGCGGGTTCAACCTGTGACTTGGGATCACTATGACTTTTGTTGTATATGATTTTGATTATAATGTTTCTAATTGAGTTGACTTGTATTTGTGCAGGTAAAAATGGTTAGAGGATGCCACAGAGGTAGACAACGGGGTGCTAGGGGAGGAGGGGTCACGCCTCCTCCAGTAGCATCCATGCCTGAGGGGTCTAACCCCAAGGCAGACGAACAAGTTGCCGGGTAGGAGAAGATAAAATTAGGTGATGTGGTCAGAATGATGAGATCTTTTCAGTGAATGTCTGAGGCACTGATCAGTCATTTGGACATAGATGAGGCCAGAGCGCTGACACCCCCTGAGGGTCCACCACACGCTCTGGTCGGTACTGGTAGCATTCACCATGAACTAGAGAAGGTCAAATTTCCCAAGTTCTTTGGTGCCCCGAACGACGCAGCCACCGAGGCATGGTTGGTTGGAGAATATGGTGATTTTCTTTGCACTTCGCGACTATACCTCCAACATGAAGGTTCACATGGTGGTCTTTCAACTGAAGGGGAGCACTCTTCTATGGTGGAAGACACTCCTACCGCAGCTAAACATGGTCATCGAATACGTGTCATGGGAATTGTTCAAGGAACAATTCCAAGAGAGGTACCTATCAGAGGAATTCATTGAGCGTCAGCTCAATGAGTTCAATGCCTTATGACAGGGTAGCCATATGGTGCCCGATTATGAGGTCCATTTTATGGAGCTGCTTCGGTATGCTCCACACCTTAATGCTGAGAAACTTAAGGTCAAAAGGTTCTTGTTCGGCCTTATTGGTAGATTACGTACAAAGATTAGGATTCTAATGCCTCAAACCTTGCATGATGTCATCTAGAAGGCCCTTATAGTAGAGGAGGAGCTTATCAGCGGGTGTCAGAGCATGACTCCAGTGATACCAGCAGGGAAAGTGTCATCTGGTGCATAGTAGCATCAGACATTAGCTAGACATATGCTGGGATATCGTGGCTTCCAAAGGGGATCCACTTTCACTACACCTCGGTGACCAATCCCTCAATAGAAGACACCTTACCAGGGACCACAACATCAGTAGTATCGTCGACCGCAACAATAGCAGTTTAGGCCTATTCAACAAAATAAACCCAGATTCCAAGACAGTGGGCCGTCATCTTCTACTTCAAGTACCAGGAGTATTTGACCAAAGAAAGGGTGTTGGACGTGTGGGGAGCCACACTACTAGCACAACTTCCCAATGGAGAGGACTAGAACATTTGGATCAGCTAGAACCACTATCATGGGAGATATGGGCAACGCCCATCGGATTCATGCAGCGGTGAATAACCGCCAGGCCAAGCACCAGTCGACTGTGCTCGAGATGTCAAGTACTATCGCTGACCAGATCCTTAACATTTTGATAGATCTCAATGCTACCAAAAGTTTCATTTTGGGTGTGGTGCTAAAAAGGATTAAGGTAAAGGCAGTCAAACACGATGAGTTTATCTTCGTAGAGATGGCTTCGAGAGCCAAACTAAAGGTTGGAGGAAATGTTATAGGTTGTACCCTTAATCTGGGAGAGTTTGTTAGTAGGGAAAACCTGTACTTTATGATCTTAGGATCTTATGATGTCATGATTGGTATGGACTGGTTGGAATTGCATGAGGCGATACTCAACTATCAGACGAAACGATTGAGCTTCGTCAATGACGAGGGATAGAGATGTGTGATTGTAGGTTGGAACCAGGGAGTTTCCCTGAGGTTCATCTCTTCTTTGCAGCTACGGAAGAGCATGCGCAAGGGGTGCAAGCTTTACGCGATCCTTGTGTTAAATGAGAAGGGAGTAGCAGAAGGTCTATAGCACCTTCCGGTGGTGAGAGAATCTGCAGGCGTCTTTCCAGAGTAGTTACCTGGGATGCCTCTGGAGAGGGAATTGGACTTTACCATTGACATAAAATCGAGAACTGAACTTATAGCTAGAACTCCTTATCAGATGTTGACCCCGGAGTTACAAGAGTTGAGAATGCAACTAAAAAAAATGTTGGACCTGGGATTGATACATCCAAGTGTGTTACCATGGGGTGTGCCTGTTATTTTCATATGAAAGAAGGATGGGTTATGGAGGCTCTTCATTGAATACCATTAGTTGAACAAGGCACCGATCAAGAACCAATATCTGTTGCCAAGGATTGATGATCTGTTAGATCAAATGAAGGGCATGACAGTGGTCTCAAAGATCGACTTGTGATCAGGATACCACCAGTTACGGATTAAGGAGGATAGCGTCCCTAAGACTTCCTTTAAGACGAGGTTGGGACATTACGAGTTTACTGTTTTACCATTTGGACTGATGAACGCCCCAAGGGTATTCATGAGTTTGATGAATGGGGTGTTCCCTGAGTACTTGGACAAGTTCATCCAAGTATTCATTGATGATATTTTGATTTACTCTAGGATGATGGAGGAGCATGATGAGCACTTGCGCTTGGTACTACAGTGTTTGCAAGAGAACAAATTGTATGGGAGGTTTTCCAAATCCTCATTTTATCATTCAAAGATTCACTACTTGGGGCATGTCTTCTCCGACGAAGGTATCGTCGTGGATCCAACAAAGGTTGAGGCTATTATGGAATGTCCTACGTTGACGAATGTCTCAGAAGTGTGTAGCTTCATGGGTTTAGCAGGATACTATCGACGGTTCGTCAAGGGATTTTCGAAGATAGAAAATTCGATCACGGAATTGCAAAAGAAAAACAAGAAGTTTGTTTGGACCGAGAAATGCGCGAAATCATTTCGGAGGCTCAAAGAGCTATTGACAACATCACCGATACTAAAGGTCCCTGACATGGACACTGACTTCTTGGTATGCACTGACGCATCCAAGGAAGGCTTAGTCGGAGTCCTGATGCAAGACAGACGAGTGATTGCTTACATCTCAAGGAAACTGAGAAGGCATGAGGAGAACTACGTGACACACAATTTGGAGTTGTTAGCCATCGTATATGCCTTGAAGGTTTGGAGACACTACCTTGTTGGATGAAAATTTGAACTAAAGATTGACCACTGTGAACTACAACACATATTTACAGAAAGCGACCTGAGCACGCCACAACAGTGTTGGTTGGAATTGCTTAGCGAGTACGACTTTGAGATTAATTACATAAAAGGAACAATGAACCGAGTGGCATATGTATTGAGTCATAGACCACGCATATTTTTGGTGTTGCCTCTTAGACGAATCTATGTGAAAATATTCTAACTTTATAGCGTGACGATGACTGGTACAAAGAGGTCGAGGGTTTTATCGGACAAAACACAATGATGGTACCAATATTTGAAGGATTTTCGTTTGATGATGATGGTTTATTAAGGTTTAAAAACTGTATTTATGTAGCACCAAACGACGAGTTGAGGAGCTTGATCCTAAGCGAGACTCATAGAGTAGTTTACATGGATCAGTCGAGAGTCATGAAGATGAGGGCATACCTTAGACCCTTATTCATCTTGAAGGGAACGACGGCAGACATAGTAAACTATGTGGCCAGATGTCCAGAATGTTAGCAGGTAAAGGATAAACATAGACATCTAGTAGGATTACTACAACTACACGCTATTCTTGAATCGAAATGAGAGGTTATTTCGATGGATTTTATTTTTGGATTGCCACTGATGGAAAGGAGACACAACTTGATTTTCATACTAGTAGACACTCTGACGAAGAGTGCTCATTTTATTCCTGTGCATACAACATACTAGGCACCTGACATAGCTAGAGTTTTCATCAGTGAGATTTTGAGGTTGCATGGCGTGCCTAAGAGGATTATATATGATCAAGGATTGGTGTTTACTGGATGATTTTGGACAAGTTTCCAAGAATCTTTGGGAACCCAACTTAACTTCAAATGGCGTATCACCTAGAGACTGACGGGCAGACCAAATGAACAAACCAGACCTTGGAGGACACGTTGCGCATGTATGTGATGGACCAACAAAAGTGTTGGGAAGAATTCTTGCCACTGGTGGAGTTCGCTTATAACAACAGTTACCAAAGAACCATTAAGATGGCGCCTTTCGAGTTTCTTTACGGGCGACCGTGTTAGATGCCTTTGAGTTGGGATCGGCTTGAGGATAGGGTCCTAGTGGGACCAGAAGCGATCTAATAAATGGAAGAGCAAATGCAAACAATAAGACAAAGCATTAAATAAGCACAGGATTGACAAAAGAGTTATGCCGATGCGCACCATGTCAACCATAGTTACAAGGCTAGAAGTCGAGTCTTCTTGTGGGTTAAACATCATAAGAGTTCAATAAATTTTGGAACAAAAGCTAAAATATCTTCGAGGTTCATGGGACCCTTCGATATTGTGGAGAGAAAGGGGCTCGTGGCCTATCGACTAGCCTTGCCTAATTCTTTGAGGTGTATGCACGATGTTTTTCAGGTATCTATTTTGAGACATTATATTAGTGATCCTACACATGTTATTGACATGAGTTCTTTGCAGGTGTCAGACGAGTGGGTGCTCACGACTTAGTTGATCTGCATATTGGATCATCGCACTCGATAGCTACGATGTCGAACAGTAGATCAGGTCAAGGTCCAGCGGGACAACTATAGTCCGCACTCGATGACCTGGAAGGACACATATGATATGCGCCAACAGTTTCCATTTTTGTTTGACAGATAGACTTATGATACTATGAGACACATTATTCAACACTTATACTGTGAAACTTCGGGACAAAGTTTAGACCAAAAGGGGGTGTATGTAACATCCTGCTCTTGCGCACTGAGAAAACTTAGTCTTTCAGGACACTTGCTCACAAGTGATCCATATTATTATAATATTAAACTTTTGATTTTGATTATGAGACATTATGGGTTGATGACATGTTGTTTTACTGTATTGACATAGACAGGTGCTATTAATTCGGTTTTACTAAGTGTGCAGGATTTTGGACCTAGAGTATGCAGAGGCATCGATGGAACCCCTTTGACTTTGGATCGAGTTGGACAATTAACCATTGGGGTTTGATTGTTTTATATGTGATATTAGTGCATATGATTAGATGATATGATTATGGATATATTGCTGACATGATTTGTTGATGATGTAGGCTGATGATAGCTTGCTGACCAGACTCACATGTGGAATAGAGGGGTCACGCATGACTACCAGAGATGTTGAGGGAGGGGTGTGGACAACAACCCTGCCACATCCTACTAGCATTCCCACTGTGGCTCGAACTGTAGGTCAACATTTACCTAGTTCGAGAGGACCCACGATGCCCTGAGGGTAGACTACGAGAGTCACTCATGATGATTCTAAGGGGCGTGCAATAAGGCGGGGACCTTATTCCTTAGAGGCCCTTAGTCTCCCACAAGTTCACCTGGTGGGGTATTGACTCCAGGTGTTTTTCATGTTGAGCAAGTCAGTGAAGAGGCAAGTGGCACCCTTTGAGCATGTGGTCCATCCTGAAGGGCACGCCGCGCAAGAAAAAAGGAAAGAGGCGAGTGGCACCATTGGAGCACGTAGTGCGTCCTGAAGGGCATGTCGCGTAAGGGAAATAGATGAGGCGAATGGCACCCTTGGAGAACCTAGTGCAACCTGAAGGGCACGTTGCGTTGTTAATGATAAATGAGTTAACCTAGATGGCCTTAGGATGAATAACGTGATAAGAATTTTTAAAACAATTTCCCTAATAAATTTTCACCCAACACAAAAATTAATGTCTAGGTCTAAATTATACTGGTGGTAGAATTTTTCTATCCTTT
>JASDQU010438260.1:37518-55691 GCA_032191745.1 Picea mariana
TGATAATTTAAAATTTATTAATTAAAAAGGGAAAAGGGAAAAAATTAATTTTTACACCTGCCAAATTGAGTTCTAAATGAAAAGGGGAAAGAGGGAAATCTAAATTAATTAGGAAAATAGGAAAAGAGGGAAACATAAAAAGAAAAGGGAAACACAAAGGGAAAAAGCAGAAATTCAAACTTAATAAGGTATTTAGCATTTAAGAACCTTCTAAATTAACTCAACTAGTAAATTGGTAATGGGGAAGGTCACTAAAACTTGTAAGGGAATTTGGGGACACCTAAGAGAGATTATAGGAGTGACTCTAGGTGGGTGAGCAAAATAAGGCTAATTAATTAATTAAAGAATTTAGTTTTTGGAGGAATGAAAGGGATGGGTGACACATGTAGGGGGAGGATTAAATTGAATTAAGTGTCTAAAAATTAATTTCAAAGAGTTTATGGGAAAGCTTTTAACTTTAAAACTCTATATAATGGAGGGAGGAGAAGGATGATGGATCTCTTTTGTTTTGCATAATGTTACACTATAGAAATTTATACTTGATTGACTTAGCTTATGAGAGTTGGGATACCCAGCTCAGTGAGGAGTTGTAGCTTAGCCTTGTGTGGCGAGCTGGGAGCTATTTGATTCCCTGGTTAGTGTGCATGGCCCCTTTTCGGTTCAGGGGGCTTAGGGGGAAGAAGAGTACCCCTAGCATTGGCTGGGAGGTATCAGTGAAGTCTCATCAGTTGGAAAGAGGGAGTTGCATGGAGTGCACAGGACATCAACTCAGAGCGAGTGATCAGGCAATGGTACGCTTTCTTTATTTTTGTATGGTAGATTGTAGTAGGATTCATGCTTTGGATATGCATGTTTAATTGGGTAAGTAAATTGATTGTCTTAGCGTTCTAGTTGATGACTGAATTTTTCCATAGCCTATATCTCGATGATTGATTGACTCCCATGGCCTTCGATTCCCAGCATGTCTTGAACGCCCTATGGTGTATTGATTTCTGAAGATTGTGGTTGTTTTTCCTTTCATCCCTAGATCATCATTCTGCACCTAAGCAGTCGGCCAGAAGCACGATCTACGATCATTGCTTCAGCGTTAATATACCTATGGATCTCAACGCCCTGATTTTTTGTGCGTGGATGATGAGTAAAGGTGTCTCGTATCAGCCGTCTACCTTTGTGGTTTGTCCTTGGTTTATTGTTGTCTTGTGCCTTCTAGAAAAAGTAACTCTGCATGTTTACCTATTGCTGGAAACTTAAATCTGCGTTATGATCCCTCCTTGCACTTAACTCTGCATTTATTTTTATTGATGGAAATTATCCTCTGCGGTTGATTGATTGTTTATACGCTTTGACTCTGTGACTTCTTGGCATACTTTTTCCACATCTTCTAGTTTGGCTGTGTGTTATGTGTTGACAACCTTTTATTTTTGGGCATTTTTCTTGGCATGTTACACAGAATTCCCTGTATAAATGAATGCTTTTACCATTGTTAGACATAGAATGATAAGAGGCAACAAATGTATGACCGACAACGTTCTTTAAGAGACCCCGGATTTGGTATGGCTGAAATTTGTATTTATTCCTTAGCTGCAATTTCATAATCATTTGACCGTGATTCCTCATATACTGACAACATTGAGGTCAGCGATCCCCTTTTACATTTTATACCTGTGTGAATTAACATATGAGTGATTTCTTAATGAACAATTTATATTTGTGCGATTTCATAATTGAGCAATTTATACCTGTGCGACTTCATAATTTAGTGATTTTATTACTTGTGCAACTTCATGAGTGAGCGTTTAATTGAGGAGAAATTTGATAGTTTAGGTAAACATTTTCTTTTTTTTTAATGATGGAAAATATGATTGTCCTCTGGTGTGACCCTGTACACGTTTTTCCCTTAACTGTGACTGTGTTGTGGCTGGAATGACCATTGTTGATATTCAAATGAATAATTGACTTTGTTGGAATGACCACAGATTTGATATTTAAAACTAATGACTGAGTTTCTTTAAACACCCACAGATTGATGTTAAAACGCTTGACTGAATTTGTTGTTATACGCCAACGAAATTGATGTTAAAACTGTTGACTAAAATTGCGGTGACATCGACGAATTTGTTGTTAAAACTGATGACTGTGCAGCTACCTTAATTGACCATGATTTTCCCTTTAAAAATGTGACTGAATTTGCAGTAAATGACCACGATTTTGCCTTAGATTTGATGACTTCATTTTTCCAGTCATTCACCCCCCCAAATCACCTTTAATTGTGGATTGTGTTTGCAGTCGAATGGACACAAGTTTCCTAATTTGCTGACATCGCCTTTAACCTATAAATGACCTCAGTTCTAGACAACCAACTAAATGCTTTGGCGTTATAACCTGAGTTTTTACCTTTACTTGGCAGTGAATATTATTAAAGGCATATGGCAGTAAACCTAATTCGGTGCATGGCCTTAGTCTCTCATTGAATGTATATGGATTTATGGAATTAACACTTCTTAGCCGATTCCTTTAATGTTTGTAGACAACTGTCACTTGGTACAGTTATTAAAGATAGACATATGCAGTAACTTATTGAGTTAATAAATGTTTCATTGTTGCTTTTTGCCTTGATGTAGTTAGTGTTATTAATGCTATATTAATTGTTAGGTTAATTGTCATGTTAAATGTCTTGTTATTTTCTTTGTTAATTATTATAATGGTAGCATTCTACTTTAAGATTGTTACTATATTGTTATTAAGTTAATGGCTAGTTTGTTGGAGATTTTGGATTAATATAGAATTGACCATTTAGGTTGTGTTAATGATTAAAATTTGACTGGTGAGTAAAGACTGGATTGCAATTTTTGACTTGCTGAAATGAATTATAATTGAGTTTAGATGGCATTTATAATTGTAGTTTTAGTATTGATTACTTAGAGTTGCAAGATTGATTGTATTAATGTTATTTAGTAGGTGCATTATTGACTAATTGTAACTTGACGTGCCCCGTTTAGAATGGAACCGATGTTAAAATACATTGTAATCATGGATCGATTAGACTGGGTGATTGGTTGGGTCGGGGACAATGTCGTGTATGGGCTGGTGTCACCCCTTGTCTTCGTTCTCTTGTGTCTCGTCGAACTTTTGTATGGGGTGTAGGTATAGTCTCCCAGTCAGTGTTTGACTCCTAGCACGTCGGATTTTTCTAGAGTCCTTGGTCCAGATAGCTTATGTTTGCACCAAAGTATCGATGCGTCTATCACCTGGGAACAACATGATTCCTAATGTGGGGATCATGGTGTGCCCTGTGGGATAGAGGCCAACGAGATCTTGTCCAGAATCGGTGCGTTCTATGTGAGTGATGTCGGGCGTTGCAAGTTCCTTTGGCACATGGGTTGAACGCCTTCAGGCATTGGATTCACGCACCTTGAGGTTGTCATCTTGTTCGTCTAGGTTGTTGTGTCGGGGTGGGATGTTGTCCCTTAGCTTGTACATGTGGTCATGTTTGTGTCGGGCAGGTAGTCGTTCCTCCTTGTTATTCTGTGTATGTTTTTCATAGTCTCCCTTGTGCCTGTGCGTGGTGTTATAGTTGCATGTTTCTTGGGTTGCATGCTTCTGTTCGTTGTCTATGCTGTGGTCAAACTGTTTTCATCCTTGCCTTCTTGCCTTAAAAACAAAAAGAAAAATTGCACTTATGCTTCGCTTGTAGTCGTAACGAAGGGGTCGTTACATTCCATGCCCATAATTTGTTTTTCTACTCCTTGATCCCTGATCGAAATTGTCCTATCCACCTAAGTCATTTTCTTGTTGATTTTATCCATGCTTTGGCTTGCATCGAGCATATCATCAAAAATAGCATCAAGACTGTGAATGTACTATAAATTGTATAGTCATTCGTACCCTTTGAAAAATTTTGACACACTATGAAGGATTCAAACCTCTTGAATATTTTCTTGGGTACCTATAGGCCATACAATGAATTACCTAACATGCAAACAAATTTACCATTGTGATCTTGAATCAACCCTTTTGGTTGTTCCAAAAATACCATATCTCTATCAATGATGACCTTGTGAGATGTAGGATCTCACACACAACATCCCTTTATACCATCATCATAACTTGTAGAGATATAAAACAAGCAGGAATTCAGAAACAAAGATTTTAAGTCTAGAAATGCTTTACCGCTTACCAGTACCTGCAATTATTTCTTGCTCTTATGAACTTGATGCTTATGCCATAAACACAAAGATACATCTGTCACTTCATATGCCACTTCAGTACTCCCTTCCAGCTGATAAAGGTTATCAATCTTTGTTGCCTTCATCACTACTAAATTCCATTTCGACAATGTGAGAGCTCCACCTTGACATGTATACTTATATCCACAAGAATCCAACACTCCTAATGAAATCAAATTTGATTTAAGCTAAGGTACATATCTAATATCCATTATTCCCTAATAATACCATCGAACATCCTGATTCTAATACTACCAACCCCAACAGTTTTACAGGGAATACCATTTCCCATAAACACTACACGCTCATCAACATATTGATAAGAAATGAACCAATTTCTATGTGAGCACATGTGGTGGGAGGCACCTGAATGTAACTCCCATTCATCTTGATATTGTACATTACTAGAAAAGGATAAAACTTGATCAATCATACCTGAATTTGTTACAACCAAATTTTCTTCCTTTGTAGAGTTTTCCTTAGATTCCTTTCTCTTCCAGCAATCTTTCCTGAGATGTCCTGTTTTTCCATAGTGCCAACATTTCTATTTACCCTTTTTGTGTCTTGACTTAGATAAGAAAGAACTTCTCTCATTCTTCTCTGTGGTTCGACCTCTGATCAACATCGCCTCTAAATTTGAGGTTTCTTTACTCGATTTTTACCTCATCTCCTCAGCCAACAAAGCTCCCACAAAAGAGTCATAATCTAAAACATCTACTGAGATAAAGCTAATAGAGGTGACTAGATTATCCCAAGACTCAGGCAACGAACACAATAGTGTAATAGCCTTATCCTCATCTTCAAATTTAACTTCCATACTAGTCAATTGAACTATAAGGGTATTGAACGTATTTAAATGGTAAACAACTTTTGTACCTTCCTTCATCCACAAACTGTACAATTGTCTCTTCAAGTAGATTATGTTTGTCAAGGAATTCGTCATATATAGACTTTCTAACTTGTTCCATAAGCTTGATGTTGTATCCTCTCCTACGATATTAAACAGAACCTCATCCATCAGACATAAATGAATGGTGCTAAGAGCTTTCACATCCATATCTTCCCATTCCCATTCTGTTATGGTTGTTGGTTTCTTTGACTTGCCTTCCAATGCTTTTTGCAACCCTTGTTGCACCAGTAAATCCCGCATCTTGAGCTTTCAGAGCTCAAAGTTGTTTTTACCGCTGAACTTTTCAACTTCAAAATTCGAACTTTACATCTTAACCATTAGCACAAAACATCTCCCAATGTCCAAATCACTGCTTATAATAACCAAGGTCTTTTAAAAAAATAATGTAAAAGAAAAGATGGTATAAACACCACAAAGTTTAATCAAAAATCATTTTTACTAACATCTCTTTTAATCTAAAATAAAAAACACTTTTAAAACCTCCACATTTTAAATATTATATTTAATCCCAAATATAATAAACCTTTACTCATTTAAAAAACCTTTACTTGATCATTTTACTCCATAAAAGAAAAACTTTTTACTTTCGCCCAGTTGACTCTTGACACTTAAACTCCTCCACCTTTTCTGCATACAATATAATATATAAAAAATAAACCTTTATACCTTAAATTCGCACCATGCCTTAAATTTATTTAAGGCCATAAAATAACATGCCAATAAATTTATGAGGATAGTGAGTTTTTTTAATTTAAGGGAGCCGCCGCCGCACCTCACTCAACACTTGGAGTGTGGAAATCCAAAAAATTTACTCACTTTTCTATAAATTGACGCACCCTCACTTATGAGGTTCTTTCAACAATTCAAAGTTTTTCCAACTAGCTCTGATTATGATAATTAATAATCATACACATAGTATTTCACATAGCATTTTACGTGGTTCATCCAAATTTTGGGTTAAGTCTATTAAATATTATGGAGATTACATCAAATTTGTAAGTCTCTCATACACTCAATCTCTCAAAATCGTTTTTGCCTCTACTAGTTACATGTATTTATATACATTTACAAGAAACTGAATAATAAATGCAATCCTTATCCATATTCTAATTTGGTCTATTTGGTTGTAACCAACCAGAATAATAGGATCCATATCCATCATTGAAGGAATTGGTTGTCACCAAATCACAACAGTTATCAAATTCGACCGAATTAAGCTGAAGAATTCGAAAATTCGACAGTTTGATTCGATTCGGCTAATAATACATTAAAATCAAAGAATTGGTTGTCACCAAATCACAACAATTATCAAATAACCAAATTAAACTTAAAAATTCGAAAATTCGACAATTCGATTCTGCTAATAATACATCAAAATGGAAGAATTGATTGTCACCAAATCCCAACAGTTATCAAATGGCCGAATTAAGCTGAAGAATTCGAAAATTCGACAGTTCGATTCGATTCAGCTGATAATACATCAAACAGTTATCAAATGGCCGAATTAAGCTGAAGAATTCGAAAATTCGACAGTTCGATTCGATTCAGCTAATAATACATCAAACAGTTATCAAATGGCCGAATTAAGCTGAAAAATTCGACAGTTAGATTCGATTCGGCTAATAATACATCAAAATCGAGGAATTGGTTGTCACCAAATCCCAATAGTTATCAAACTCGGCCGAATTAAGCTGAAGAATTCGAAAATTCGATAGTTCGATTCGATTCGGCTAATAATACATCAAAGTCGATTACGGGTATAATAGTTTAGCTCAGGTGTGATCGATGTTATACATAAATCTTCCTCGTGGTCACCGGTTCGTTCTTTCAACTCCAGTGATCGATGTTATACATAAATCTTCCTCGTGGTTACCGGTTCGTTCTTTCAACTCCAGTCAGGGATAAATCTGAGGGCCACGAACGACTTGCTTGCAACTATTGACTGACTTATAAGCTGGCAGGGCCCCGTTAGGCGTCGGCGATCAATCTCCCTTGAAAAAAACCCGACTTCGGTGTTCTACACGACATAGGGGTGGCATGCTGGGGGAGATTCTCCGCGCATAAGACGGAAGCCCGGTTGGTTTACGTGCGTCTCCTTTACATGCGTCTGGTTTACATGCATTTTTGGAATAACTTCAGGAGCTGATTTGTTCTCGTGCTTTACTTCTCATATGGTTCTTAATTTACAGACGACCATAAGCGTATTGAATTAAGAAAGAAAATTCCATTCCTTTTGGATATACCTTTGTCTTTATAGGGCATCACACGATTGCTGATTTTGAGAACATATTCAAATTCAATTCCATTTGTTAAGAACAGGTAACTACAACATTTTTCATTTAGAAGACCTCGCCTTTTTAGTATTTTTTTTTATATCATTTTTTAGTTAAAGGTATTTTACCTTTTCTAAATAATTATAATATTTATTTGTGGATAAGAAATTAAACTGTAATATATAATAATACTTCACAACGAATGTTTATTATAATTATAATATATTTCACATTTCTTTTCATTAAGTTATTTTTATTTATTTATATAGTACTCTCTATCTCTTAAGAATATTATAGAGAATGGACTTTTTAATATATATTGTTATATTATGGTTTCAATACATATCAATATATAGCTATTTATATATAATTATTTTCCTTGGGTATCTCCATAGGTACCCCATATTATCCCATGTAGTTATACTTATACAATGAGGATAATATCTTCTGTTATGTATAGGATTAAGGTTATACATATCAATTCATAGCCACCTATTTATTATTATCCTCCTTGGTTACCTCTCTAGGCACTCCATATTATTTTTGTAGGTACACTATACAACTACACAATGAGGATAATATCTGATCTTATGTATGTGATTAAGAATAAATGTTGCTTGAAAGCATATGA
This sequence comes from Picea mariana, assembly GCA_032191745.1. NCBI lineage: Eukaryota > Viridiplantae > Streptophyta > Pinopsida > Pinales > Pinaceae > Picea > Picea mariana. Next base: position 45,559 of record JASDQU010438260.1, read on the forward strand.
CCTTATTGATGTATACCTTAACAATGAATATATAGAATACATTCCCTATAAATTCTTTCTTGCAAACACTAAATAAGTTGGAACCACCTTTTGGTACTAGAGTAAGACTTAAAATTCCTTCTCATTGGCCTAGATCTCATTTTTCTTGGATGAAGGGAACATGTTAATGGCCCTGGATGCATGTGAAAGTATGACTCCTTATATTTCATGTGGTATGGTTTTCCTTAACTTATGGTGATGAGTCAACCCACATTTATAGATAACAAGATGAGTGTGTTCACTATCCATTGACAACTAAGTTATGATAAGTTTTTTCACTTCATCAAATAAACATAATAATAATATTTTTTTCATCTATCATTTTTATTTATATATTATTTAAAAAAAATCTATTAAAATAATTAATATTAATTTAATTATTATTTAAGTATTAATTTAATTATTTGATTTCTTTTGGAATAATTAATATTAATAACATTTTTTAATTTACATATTAGAGGATAAATTTCATTTATCGTCGAATAATAATGCCAATGATGTTCTCAATAAAATTGTTTCTAAATTGTCCATTATTTTCATTTTATAGTTTTTCTTTAATATTTGTTATTAAGTTTTTTTTTTTTATTTTATAGTTTTTTTTAAATGTTTGTATATGTACAAAGTTTGAAGAGTTAGTTATTAAGTTTTTTTTTTTTTTAAATAATGATAATAAGTTAAAAAGAGAAAAATAAAAAGATTTAAGATTATTTTGTAAAACGAAAACTTTGAAATGTACATTATTAATAAAATTTTAATCTTGTAAATGAAATAGGTACTATTTAGAATGTGGTCTATTCCGATGAAGTAAGATGATAGAGTTTCTATTAAAACTAGTAAGTAAACATTTCTTTGTAAATATAAGAAGTATTTTTAAAAAAATTGATGCATGCAATTATATTTGTTTTTATTTGTATTAATGTTTGAACACTTTGAAAAAAGTGAAGATTCATATTAAGTGGATTGGATTGATGTTTAATGATTTTATAAAATATGATTTTATAAATGAAATAGGTATTATTTAGAATGTGGTCTATTCCGATGAAGTAAGATGATAGAGTTTCTATTAAAACTAGTAAGTGGATGTGCTTATAAACATTTCTTTGTAAATATAAGAAGTATTTTTAAAAAAATCGATGCATGCAATTATATTTGTTTTTATTTGTATTAATGTTTGAACACTTTGAAAAAAGTGAAGATTCATATTAAGTGGATTGGATTGATGTTCAATGATTTTATAAAGTATAATTTTCAATTCATTTATAAAAAAATCTATTGGGAAGAAGGTTGGGAATTCAAATATTAAGATTTTGGTTTCAAAGCAATCACTTAATTGGAAATTTGTACATTTTCTTTTGTTGAAAATTTGTATCATTAGAGCAATTTGTTCTTATTCCATGACCTAAAAATATTAGGTTTAAATATATTCAAATATGACGTCCAAAAAATAAACTCAAGTAATTTTATATGGATTTATTTTCTTGTGAATCATCTATTGTGACTATAATACTCTTTGTTGTATCATTTTTGCCACTTGAATGAGCAAAAGAGGGATACTTGCAAGTCCATGAATCAAATGACTCAATCACATGAAATAAACAAACAACTAAGCTAATAACAACTAAAGAAACAAAACTACAATGCATAAGAAAATTAGAACCAAAATCAATCAAATAATTGACCAATATTCATACCACCAATGGACAAATTATATTAGTGGGAAAACACCAAAGAGAAAGGAAAACTTATGGGTCCCCTCTTCCTCCAAGGGAGGGCTCTTGAATCCCCTATGTGAGAGATCTTCTTATAAATGACAAACTAGAAAGTGAATCATGAAGAAATCCAAGCTTATTCCCTCAAGAGGTGAGGTGAATATCTTAATGAGATGATGCTAGTATGCTCCAAGAAGGAAAGAGGTTCCATGTAGGAGAATAGAGGTAGCATAACAATACAATGAGATTCTTGAATTCATAGTGCACTCATGGCCTCTTTTTGTAGCAAATCTTTGAGGCATTATCAAATCGGTCTTTAGTGTGAACAAAGGGACCCTTAGGTCTTTGACCATCTCCCCACTTGGATTCAATTCGGATTTGAGGGTCAAATCAACTTGGGAGCTGAACCAGAAGTGGGTGAGGGGTCGACCAGAACCATAAATGCGTCATTCACAGGAGTGCACAGATTTTATCATACACAATCGTGCATCGGGCGCATGTGCACTCTTTTGGCTTCTTTGGCCTGTGCGTGTGCGCACGCTTCCTGTAGTATTTTTGTGCATGTTAATTTTATAACCAATTGTATAGTTTGTGGCCTTTGGAAATATATTTTTTGGGTCATGATTGAACTAATAGGTGTTTGGAGTTGTTGGATTCCTGCGACCATTTGTGGACAAAATTTCAATGATAACACTCTTATTATGATGCAATTTGTAGTATTAGTGAATTGAGAAATAAAACTATTTTATTTTAGAAATTTTCCATTAATATATATTTTTTTAAATTGGTATGTTTTAAAATGCTTATGATCATAAATTTAACAATATAATCATAAAAATATCAAATTGTTAATATTTTTAAAAATTGGTATGTTTTAAAATGTTTATGATCATAAATTTAACAATATAATCATAAAAATATCAAATTGTTAATATTTTTCTTTCATGGTGAATGTGAAATTTTAACAATAACTTATTTGTATAGTACAAATTTTTAGTGTTTTCCTTATTATTTATTTTTATAGTATAAATTTAATTTTAATACTGTAATAGTTATAGTTAGTGTTTTCCTTATTATTATTTGTACAATAAAAAGTTATTTTAATCCCATGTTTAATTTTATGGTATAATGACTTTAAATTGGGGTTACTTTTATTAGCGTGGATTGTGACGTTTTTTTAACGCATTGATTTTATCATGGCTCTTATGTTTGCTTTTAGTGTAAGGTGTTTATGTGTTTTTTTAATTGTGCATTGATTTTATCATAAGTCTTTGTGTTTGCTTTTTAAATATATTTATTTTATTTAGTTCATTATGTCTTCTTTTATGGATCATATATTTTAATCTTGATTTTTTGTGTTTAATTTTATGAAGCATTAAATTTTACATAACATTTTTATGGAGTTATTTAATTTTGTAGCGATTTTTTCTCTAACTGTTATAATTCAACAATACATAAAGACATTGTTCCCTTCAAGAAAGACAACTCTACTCACGTGTAATTTTTTTTCCAAGTTCTTACCAAATTTCTGATTGGAAAAACAATATGTTTTCTACAATATTATTTTACACCGATCCTTATGTCTATTTTTATGATACATTTATTCATAGATAATATTTTTCTTTTTCTTTTAATAATGCATGTATTTCAACTTGGTTTGAGAAAAGTGAATTGATGTTGTTGGTAACATCTTTGAAGAAGGTAATTCAATTCATCAATTAATAGTATGCAATAAGTTTCTTTGTCAATTTTTATAGTGCAATGATGTTATCATGGGTCCCTATGCTTGAGTTTAGAGTGCATTACTTTTAGTGTAATATCATTATGTTTTCTTTTAGCATGCATTGGGTTCAATATGGGTTTTATGTTTGTTTTTACAATGTATTGATTTCATGTGGGGTCATTATGTCTATTTATATGATAAGTCATATATTTCAACATGATATATTTATGTTTAATTTTAAAATGCTTTGAATTTTACATGGCATATTTATGTAGATGAGTATCAATCAACATGCATTGATTTCATGTGGGATCATTATGTCCATTTATATCATAAGTGATATATTTCAACATGATATATTTATGTTTAATTTTACAATGCTTTGAATTTTATATGGCATATTTATTTAGAAGAATCTCAATCAAAAATCTGCATATTTAAGATTAAAATAAATATAAATTAATATGAAAATTTATTTTTAATTTTAAATTATTAACTATACATATAAAATGAAACAAACTTTTATAACAGTCAATAAAACTCCATAAAAATAAATCTTTTAAAACTAATTGTCATACACTCTAGTTAAAAATACTAAACCTCATATAAACATACTTCATGTTAATAATTTGTCATAAAAACCATCAATCCATTATTTATATTTTAATAAAAAGAACAAATCAATTAATTAAATTTTAATAATTATATACATAGTGAAAAAGAGTATCTTCTATTGATGCTGACCTTCATAACTTTTTAAATCATCAAATTTATGATGATAAATTATGATGATTTGAGAACCCTTTTCTTAAAACTTTTGGATCATAAAAAATAAAATTTTAAATAAAACTATGTAATTCCTTGCCTCACATAAGATTTAAAAAAACAAATTTAATCTTATTAGATATTAATCATTATCACTTAAATTTTAATATAATTTAAAATTATTTTTTAATATGTAAATAACCATTGCATATCATGAATATAAACATTAGATATTTTAAAAATAAACAAAATGTTGAATTTAGTTAAATTAAATATATCTCTTTCAAGTTATGAAATAATCAAATTAAATGTATCTTTTTCATTTTTTTTTATGAAATAATGGTATTTAAAAACATAGTTGTAACGGAAGTTAAATATTTTCAGATAATTTAAATTTTACAAATTTAACTTTTTAATATAATTTTATAAATTTTATTTTTAATACTAATAAATTCATAAATCAAATCAATATTTAATTTTTTAATTTTTTTTTAATTTTAAGATACTTGAAAATGTTTATAATTTTAAATTTAACAATATAATTGATTATAGATATAAAATTTATATTTTATTAAAAAAATTAAATTTTAATATTTATAATTTTAAATTTAACACTTAATTGGTTCTCGACATAAAATTCACATTTTATTAAAAAATATTAAACTTAAAATGAAAATATTAAACAACATAATTTTTTTATTTGATGAGTAATGGTGAACACCTGATTTCAACACTAGCTTATACAATGTATAGTGTAAATTAATTTTAGCTTTTTTTGTATAGTGTAAATTGATTTTAGCATTGTAACAATTATATAGTTTAAATTAATTTTAGCTTTTCTTGGTATAGTGTAAATTGATTTTAGCATTGTAACAATTAACATGGGTCAATTAATCCCTTAATCTTATTTGCATGGTCTAATTGATTTTAATATTATATTACTATGTTTAATTTATTGTGTAATGAATTTAGAATTGTTTATTTTAATGGTGTAGTGATTTTAGTGTGGGTTTGTTTTTCTATTATATAGTAAATTGATTTTAACATGGGTTTATATGTTTGTTTTTAGAATGCATTTATTTTAGTGTAAGGTTTTTATGTTTTTTTTTAATATGTATTGCATTTATTATGGGTGTTAATGTTTGTTTTTAAAATGCATTCATTTCAGTTGGGGTTATTAATTTTTTTTAGTATCTGTATATTTCAACATGTAATTTTTACCTTTAATTTTATGGTGTATTGGAAAATCATTTTTATGGATTCACCTAATATTTTAACCCCAAACATCTATAAACCCCCTTATATCTTGCATTCCACGCCCTGCAATACCTACGATATATTGACTTCATTTTTCACAATTTTAAATCCCCCTTTATCAATCAAAGTGATAATATATTGGTCCACAAGGTGAAGGAGCTATGATTCAATCTAAAATTCTTGATGATGATGATGGTTAACATTCGTTGAGAGAAAACTCGGTTTATCATAAATAAAGGGAAGGAAATTACTTGGGTTTCTTTAGAATTATTTTTATGTGCTTGAAAATATTTAAGATAAGAATTCCTAAATCACCATAGTTTTGATGAGTAAATATGTTAGGGAGGTTGGTATTGTAACAAATATTTTTAAATTTTAATCTAATGTCGGTGTATACATGACAATATAAGAGAAATTAATTTTCACCTTCAACCTTCTTAGTGTTATAAAGATAAATTATTTTGACCCACAACATTATAGGAATTTTCGAGCGACTCCTTTCACTATGGCAATCATGAGAGTATTCACTTATTTTGGAAATACTGATTTTATTCTCTACGTTGGTCCAAACATAGATACTTTTGATCTTCTATAGTAGGGTTGATCACCTCCTGATAGTATCTTAATTTTCTCTTATCTTGTAATTCTCTATCACAACAAAATTTCTCCTTAAATTTAAATGCAATATATGCTTAATATTGTTATTATTATGTAGAGTGACCTCTTTCTTTATACCCCACTGATTTAGTTAGGATTTTGCATCTTTATGCCAACCTCACTTGAGTCATAGGTGGTTTTGGATTGAATTTGAAGTAATATTTCGATGCATTGTCTTGGATGTTGTTAACATTGGTCTTGTACATTATGTATTTAGTCATAGTCATTTTATCCATTGGAGAAATACTTGATTCCATGAGGAGGATATGATAGCATGTATTGCCTTTGATCATGATATTATAAGCTACAAAACACTTTTGGATTCACTCTATCTTTCTCCTTGTTTCTCTACAGATGCTGTGACCCCAAAATTCACCACTATATAAGATAATATGAGTGAAAATAGTCTCAAAGATTATTTTTTCTTATTCCATGGCTAAAGTTGCATTGATTTATAGTTGTTTCCAATCCCATAATAATATTTCCACCCTCCATTTATCTTTTTATCAATGCTATAGTTATAGTTGAGATTGTGACAAAGATCAATTTTGAGATATTTGTATGAATTCACTTCCTCCAAGACGATGTTATCATACAAAAAATTAGCATACATGATAATTTTGTATTTAATTATCATATTGTAAATGTTTTGTTAATGTTAACATTCATACCTATACTAGAGAAAAAATCTTTGATAAATTTTAGTTGCTTATTGAGAACATATGACTCCTCACCATAAAATCAATATCAATAGTGTAAAGAAGTAGGATGATGAATATAGTACGTAGATTTCGGTTGACACAACATGCATCTTCCAAATAAACCTCTAACTTGTCAATGCATATACACGAAAGGGTATGGGATAGGAGACAACCTTGCTTAACTCCTATATTATAATTTATTTCATTTGACCATTCCTTGATGTTCCTAAACTTGGAATTAACGTTCTCATACAACCTTATCACAACAACTCTCAACTCGAAAGGAACTTTTATCTCCTCTACCATATTCCAAATTTTAGTATTGGGCATTGTGTCAAAATATTTTCTAAAGTTACAAAAACAACATAGGTGATTGGTTTTATTATTGTGGCACTCCTCCGCAATGATCATATGTGTAACAAGGTGGTCCATAGTTGAATGATATCTCTTAAATACAACTAACCATTACAAGAAAAATCCTTCTATGTTAGGGACCTTAGATTATTCATTCTCCCAAGCTTCTATAAGCAATATAATATCAATTTCATTGAGGATCTAACTTAAGATAGGCCCTTTGCTCCATGGAAAGCCACAACACTTCCAAGAGATGATCTGAATTGTCCCAAAGTTCTATTTATTATTATATTTTTTGTTTCTTTCTCTAATAATAGCTTTTGTATTCTTAATTAGTGTCCATTTTCCTTCTTTGCTAGAGTTTTTTACCTTTTGAACTTCCTTCCTTAATACAACTTGGTCTTCTAAAATGAGAACTCTATTTATGAATATTCCTAACCTTTTTAAACTTGGAGTTTTATTGAGTATGCAATATTTATGATCATTAGATATTAATCTAACACAATCCCATATTTATACTTGACTACTTTGCCCGGCCTCCATACTTCTATAACCATTCTCAATAAAAAAAATTGTTAACAAAACAATAATGCAATTTATAGTGCAATTTATGTGGTTTTTCCATGTTTATCACTTTGCTAAATTTATAAACTATTAAAAACATTTTGTATACCATCATGGACTTTAACACCCACCAACACAAATTGAATTCACTTAAATTAAATTTACCTTTTTAATATTATTGAAAATATTATGTTTAAGGACACTGTTCTAATGGGATTTAAACAATTCTTAAAATAATTTTGTCTAATTATTTGTACATAATTATTTAGTATTTATTTATATTTGTGAACAATATACTCATATTGATTATGTTCTAATAAAATATTAAAGTATGTAATAAAAACCGGAAGTGGGAAAATCAATTTTAAAACATTTTACATTACGTTCGAAATATTAAACCATTTAAACTAATTCAGTAAGCTATAATAAAACTCAAACATATATTTATTTATAAAAAATAATTAACAATGAAGATTGACTGATGTGCATTAAACAATTTTATTTAAAAAGAATGGAACGGGATCCAAAGATATACTCTCATGAAAACAAGGACATCAATCATGGTTGATGGAACATGCCGACAATTGATGAAGGTTGATGGAACATGCAGACAAATCAAAAGTTGAATAGTAAAAACATGGTAAAGCGCATGACAAGTGCGAGTATTAAAGCACTGTCCCCACGACATATGAAGACAATAACTTTCTAAAATTGTTTAACTGAACGAAGGAATATATTTAACTTGTATAATATAAACCTTTTTATAATATTAAAATTGTGAATAGTGCTAATAAAATTCTACTCGATAATCAAATTTATCTTCGAGTAATTACTGAGCATAGTTAGTCCGAGAGTGCTCTAAATGCATCTAAAGGGTTAATCATTGGTTTTCAAATATTGTTTTGGAAGGTTCTTGATAGGACTCTAGTAAACGCCTTGCTGTTATCTCTTCTTTGGCATTAAAAAAACTTAACTTGTGTTTTAGGTTGAACATGTTTAAATGATTTTAGGATGATGATGAAGAAGAGACCATCTCACATCTTTTCGTATAGTGTGAGATTTTTCAAATCATTTGGTAAGACATATTTAACCTTAAGATTTTGGAAGAACGGATTTTCTTATTTTAGATGAAAATATGTTTCAATGGTTTACTTAGTATCTAAAATTGAGGTATACACCTTTCCTGATATTATGGGGTATTTAAAAGTACATAAATAAAATTTTATTTGAAAATTGATCAAGACATGACTTTAGTATTGCCACAAATATACTTTTATCAATTAAAGAACATATAAGGAGGAGTGAAGATAATAAACTCGATTACATTTTTAATGAGATCTTTTTTTATGACACTCTTATATGTTTTTTCAATGGTGCAGCAGTTGGTGGTTTATGTGGTATTGGTATTTATCTTAAACTAAGTGCAGTTCATTCCTTCAGAATCTATTTTGCATGTGGCAAAGGCAATAATATGAAAGTTGAGGTTATGGGCTTATGGGGTCTCTTATACTTTGCATCTAGATTATGCATAAACAAGTGGATGATTGTTGGATATTCCAAAGTAGCTATAAATTGGATTGCAGGAAAAGCAAAGTTAAACCTATTATATCTAAATTTATGGAAATCAAAGATCATGAATTTAAAAGATACTTTCAATAAGGTTAAATTTATACATGTACACATAAAATTCAACATTGAAGCAAATACACTCTCCAAACATGCTCCGAGATGTTTTATGAGATGACTATATTATATGGAATCTATAGAAAGATTTGTGGTCATGGGGATTGTTTCTTATTATTCTAAAGTCAGAAACACTATATGACATGTATCTCTTATCTTTTTTCTAACAAGTACTATTTAGTTGGATCTAATTATTTTTTGAGGGAAGTACTATGATAAATATAAAAATATGAATAGATAAAGTTCTAACTTTTTGAATTATTAAGAGTTCTACAAAATCTATATGTAATAGAAAGTCTCTCTTAATTCTTAATAGAATAACATTGAAACTGTTTTTTTCTATGTGAAAAAAAAATAACATCTTTATAAATATAATTTTTTTATACTTTAAATAAATTTTTTAAATACTATAGTTTAGAATGGAAAATGAAACGAGAGTGATTATCATTTACTAAATGATAATAATAAAAGGGAGAATAATGATAATAATAAAAGGAAGGCAATGGAATGAGAATAATGATCATAATAAAAAGAAGAAGAGGGCAATTAAATGATGGAGGAGCACCCCGCTCAATTGGTCAATACTTGTTTTGAAAACACGGAGAAGGACCATTAAAGAAAGCATCAGTCATGATATTGGATTTTGAGTAATTTAGCAAGCAGAGTAAATACTGAAAAGTC
>JASDQU010438260.1:77870-89503 GCA_032191745.1 Picea mariana
CTCAGGGGGATAAGGGGGAAGAAGAGTACCCCTAATATTGGCTGGGAGGTACCGGTGAAGTCTCATCGGTCGGCAAGCGGGAGAAGCACAGACCGCGTGTGACGTCTCAGAGTGGGTGACTTGGGCTACGGTACGTTTCCTTTATTTCTGCATGGTATATTATTAGTATACTTTTCACTTTTAGTTCTGTATTTTTAATTGCGTAAAGAAAATGATTGACTTAGCATTTTAATTGATAACTGAAATTCCCCCATAGCCTTAAGCTCGTTATTGATTCATTCCCTTGGCTTTCAATCCCTGCATGTCATGACCGTCCTATGGTTTTATTGATTTTATGATGAGCTTGCACTTCTTACTTCGCTCTCGTCCCTAGCTCATCAGTGCTCACATGAGTAGTCGGCCAGGAGTCGAATCGATGGTTGTCACTTCAGTGTTAATAGACCTATAGATCCTAATGCCCTTCTTTTTTTTTCCGTGGATGAGGAGCGAAGGATGTTTCTACCTAGCCTTCTAACCCTGTTGATTGTTCCTTGTTGAGTGAGTCTTGCGCCTTGCTGTGTTGATTACCTCTGGGATGGTTTTGTTCCTGTAGTGAACCGCTTATGATCCACTGCGTTGATCCCTATGTTTAATACCCTTCCTGAAAATTAGTTAACACTGAGTTTATAATGCATTAGTTAACACTGAGTTTATAATGCTTCTCTTGGCGATTTTTGTGTGTTTTTCCTTACTTTTGGTTTTCCATTACTCTACAATTTAACTTTGCATTTATATATGTTGTTGGATCAATTTAACTCTGTGTTTTTAAATATTGTGGGATACATTTAAATCTGCATTTTTATATAATGCTAGATGAATTTAATTTTGAGTTTTTACATATTGCAGGCTAACTTAAATCTGCATTGTGATACCTCCTTACACTTAACTTCGTGTTTGTTTTATTGATGGAATAATCTCTGCATTTTTACCTCTACACCTTAATACTACAAGACGATTTTAGACTGCATTGTGCACTCCACTCCTTCACTTTTGACTGAGTTTTCCTTGAATGACCATAAGGTTGTGCCTTGAGACGCAACGGAAATTTTCCCTGAGCGGATGCTCTCGTTACACCTGAACCACCATGAAATTTTTACTCGATTGCCTTAGCTTTTTTTTTTAACTGTGTTGGGGGCGTGGTTGTTGCGTAGAGGGGTGCTTTTCTATGTTCTCAGGTCACATTTCATTGGGTGTAATAGCTGGGGATTTCACTGAATTACATTGTGATTTTACTCCTTTAATACTGTAATTCGAGACTGAGGATGAATCTTCAGACCATGATTCCATTTACCGTCTTGGGTTTTGAAATTTCATCCTTTTGTTGCCTGCGATTTTACTTTTATTTGGACACCGAATTTATATGTAAACCCAGCGACTGTTATGATCACACTCAGCTCCTTTTTTACCAACTCGACAACAGTTTTATTATAACGTTCAGCGGTAAACCCAATGTTTAAATGTTAACACCCGGCCTCTAGAATGAGTGATTGAGAGTTCATTTTTAACTTGTGTTGAGACAACGATTCCTTTTCCTGACAACGACCCTCCCAGTATCTGACCATGCTTTTGTGACCAACCACAGTGACTTTCGTCTGCGCACGAATTGGAAACTTACACATGTGTTTCATTACGCGGTTCTATGTTCACCTGGCCCATTCTTAATTCAGGGATTGGCACCACTCACAGTCTTTTGCTGTGCGATTTATGATTTTAGTTCCGCTGTTTATTGTGGCATTTACATTCTTAAAGAAAGTTTATTAGATATTTGAATTTTTAGATCGTGGTAGGTTTTACCTTGATAAAAGACAGCCCGTACCTCCTTAATTAAATGTCTGCATTTTCATTTTTTTTTATTAGCATTAGATGATCTGACAGCGCCTCAAACTGTTTAGTCTGACGGCTAAATTTAGTAAATCTGGACAGCGAGTTTATAGTGTACTACAATCTCATTTGAGAAAATGTTGATTTTTCGCATCAAACTTTGAGCCAGTGATTGTCGGTACACCTGCACCATCATGAATATAGGCATTAATATTGCTAGACTGCATGTTGGACATTTATTTGTTAATAGTGTTCGACTATAGCATTATACCTTGATATTTTAATGATTTTCATATATTGGTAATTGCTAAATTAGTGATTAATTTTAGACTTGCTAAATCAGATTGCATTAATGTTAATTAGATTTCTAATTATTAACCAAATTGAAGTTTAGACTTTCTTAATTTGATATGCATTTTATGCTAAATTAGATGGTACCTTGATGACAAATTGTAATTTAGAATTGCTCAAATTGATTTGTATTAAGGTTAAATTAGATTGTACATTAATGACAAATTTGTAATTTAGACTTGCTAAGTTAGATTTGTAATCAATGATTAAAATAGACTAATTATTGACTAGCTTAGACTTGACGATTGATTGGGTTGTTGGCGAAGTCGTGCCTTGGCTTGCGCTTCCTTCGAACGATGCCATCTTGCGTCTTGTCGATTTGTTGCTTGGGTGTGGGTGTAATCTTGTGTCAGCTATTTCAGTCTCCTAGTGTGTGTGTTGGTCTTGATTCTTTGGTCCAGATAGAATATGTTTGCGCCATAGTTATTGTGGCGCCTCTCATTTGGGGACAGCATGATTCCTGATGAGGGGATCATGGCACACCCTATTGGATAGAGGCAAATGATAACTTGGCCAGAGTTGGTGCCTTCCGTGTGAGTGTTGTTGAGCATTGTAAGTTGGCTTTTGGCACATGCGTTGAATGCCTTCATGCATTTGGTTCACGCGCCTTGAGTTTCTAGTCTTGTTCTTCAAGGTCGTCGTGTCAGGATGGGGATGTTGTCCCTTAGCTTGTAGGCGTGGTCATGTTTGCGTCGAGCAGGTAGTCATTTCTCATTTTTTTTCTATGCATGTTTCGCCCAGTTTCTCTTGTTCCAGTGCATGGAATCATAGTTTCTTGTTTCCTGGATTGCGTGTTTCCATTCTTCGTCATATATCTGGTTAAATTGTTGTCATTGTTGCTTTCTTCCCTATTAACACACAAAAAAAAATACACTTCTTCTCGCTTGTAGTCATGAAGAAGGGGTTGTTACACTACTATATTCATCATCCTCCTTCTTTACCCTATTAATATTGGTTTTATGGTGAGGAGTCATATGTTATCAATAAGCAACTAAAATTTATCAAGGATTTTTTCTGTAGTATAGGTATGAATGCTAACATTAACAAAACATTTACAATATGATAATTAAATACAAAATTATCATGTATGCTAATTTTGTGTATGATAACAACATCTTGGAGGAGGTGACTTCATACAAATATCTCAAAATTGATCTTCATCAAAATCTCAACTAGAACTATAACATTGATAAAAAGATAAATGGAGGGTGGAAATATTATTATGGGATTGGAAACAACTATAAATCAACGCAAATTTAGCCATGGAATAAGAAAAGATCATCTTTGAGACTCTGGTCACTCATATTATCTTATATAGTGGTGAAGTTTGGGGTTGCAACACCTGTTGAGAAACAAGGAGAAACATAGAGTGAATCCAAAAGTGTTTTGTAGCTTATAATATCATAATCAAAGGAAATACATGCTATGATATCCTCCTCATAGAATCAAGTATTTCTCTCATGGATAAAATGACTATGACTAAATACATAATGTACAATACCAACATCCAAGACAAAATGCGTCGAAATATTACTTCAAATTCAATCCAAAACCACCTGTGACTCAAGTGAGGTGGGCATAAAGATGAGAAAACCTAACTAAATCATTGGGGTATAAAGAAAGAGGTCACTCTACAGAATAATAACAATATTAAGCATATATTGCATTTAAATTTAAGGAGAAAATTTGTTGTGATAAAGAATTACAAGATAAGAGAAAATTAAGATACTATAAGGAGGTGATCAACCCTAATATAGAAGATCAAAAGTATCTATCTTTGGACCAACGTAGAGAATAAAATCAATATTTCCAAAATAAGTGAATACTCTCATGATCCCCATAGTGAAAGGAGTCACTCGAAAATTCCTATAATGTTGTGGGTCAAAAGAATTTATCTTTATAACATTAAGAAGATTGAAGGTGAAAATCAATTTCTGTTATATTGTCATGTATACACCCAAATTAGATTAAAATTTAAACATATTTGTTACAATACCAACCTCCCTAACATATTTACTCATCAACACTATGGTGATTTAGGAATTCTTATCTTAAATATTTTCAAGCACATAAAAATAATTCTAAAGAAACCCAAGTAATTTCCTTACCTTTATTTATGATAAACAGAATTTGGTCTCAACGAACTTTAACCATCATCATCATCATCAAGAATTTGATATTGAATCATAAGGTCTTCACCTTATGAACCAATATGTTATCACATTGATTGATAAAAGGGGATTTAAAATTGTAAAAATTGAAGTCAATATATTGTAGGTATTGGGGGGAGGGGAATGCAAGATATAAGGGGATTTATAGATGTTTGTGGTTAAAATATTAGGTGGATCCATAAAAATGTTTTGCCAATACACCATAAAATTAAAGTTAAAAATCACATATTGAAATATATACATACTAAAAAAGCATAATAACCTCAACTAAAATGAATGCATTTTAAAAACAAACATTAACAGCCATAATAAACTCAATACATACTAAATACATATTAAAAGAAAACATAAAAACCTTACACTAAAATAAATGCATTCTAAAAACAAACATATGGACCCATGTTAAAATCAATTTACTGTACAATATAAAAACAAACATATGGACCCATGTTAAAATCAATTTACTGTACAATAGAAAAACAAACCCATGTTAAAATCAATTTACTATACAATAAAAAAACAAACCGACACTCAAATCAGTACACCATTAAAATAAACAATTCTAAAGTCATTGCACATTAAATTAAACATAGTGATATAATATTAAAATCAATTTAGACCATGCAAATACGATTAAGGGACTAATTCACCCATGTTAATTGTTACAATGCTAAAATCAATTTACACTATACAAATAAGCTAAAATTTATTTAGACTATACATTGTGTAAGCTAGTGTTGAAATTAGGTGTTCACCATTACTCATCAAATAAAAATATATATAGTTTAATATTTTCATTTTAAGTTTAATTTATTTAGACTATATAAATAAGCTAAAATTTATTTAGACTATACATTGTGTAAGCTAGTGTTGAAATTAGGTTTTCACCATTACTCATCAAATAAAAATATATATAGTTTAATATTTTCATTTTAAGTTTAATTTTTTTTAATAAAATGTGAATTTTATATCGAGAATCAATTAACTGTTAAATTTAAAATTATAAACATTTTAAAGTTTAATTTTTTTCATAAAATTAAATTTTATGTTTATAATTATTTATATTTTAAAATTATAAATATAATCAATTATATTGTTAAATTTAAAATCATAAACATTTTAAAGTGTTTTAAAAATTTGAAAAAAAAAAAGAAAAAACTTTTAAAATATTAATTTGTTTTTTGAATTCACTAGTATTAAAAATAAAATTTATAAAATTATATTAAAAAGTCAAATTTGTAAAATTTAAATTATTTAAAAATATTTAACTCCCATTACAACAATGTTTTTAAATACCATTATTTCATGAAAATTGAAAGAGATACATTTAATTTAATTATTTCATAACTTGAAAGAGATACATTTAATTTAACTAAATTCAACATTTTATTTATTTTTATAATATCTAATGTTCATATTGATGATATTCAATGATCATTTACATATTAAAAAGAAATTTTAAAGTTCATTAAAATTTAAGTGATGATGATTAATATCTAATGAGACTAAATTTGTTTTTTTTTTTAAACCTTAAGTGAAGCAAGAAATTACACAGTTTTATTTAAATTTTTATTTTTATGATCCAAAAATTTTAAGAGAAGAGTTCTCAAATCACCATAATTTTGATGATTTAAAAGGTTTTGAAGGTCAATATCAATGGAAGATACTTTAGAAAATGTCCAACACTCTTTTTCACTATGTATATGTTTATTAAAATTTAATTAATTGATTTATTCTTTTTATTAAAATATAAATAATTGATTCATGGTTTTTATTACAAATCATTAACATGAAGTATGTGTATATGAAGTTTAATATTTTTAACTAAAGCGTATAACAATTAGTTTTAAAAGATTTTTTTTTCGAGTTTTATTGACTTTCATTATGTTATAGAAGTTTGTTTCATTTTATATGTATAGTTAATAAATTAAAATTAAAAATAAATTTTCATATTAATTTAGATTTATTTTAATCTTAAATATGTAATATTTGTCAATGGGGTTTTGAATGGTACATAAGAAGATTTTTTTGTTCAGGTTCTTCTACATAAATATGTCATATAAAATTCAAAGTATTTTAAAATTAAACAAAAATAGATAATGTTGAAATATACAACTTATCATATAAATGGACATAATGACCCCACATGAAATCAATGCATGTTGATTGATACTCTTCTACATAAATATGCCATGTAAAATTCAAAGTATTTTAAAATTAAACATAAATATATTATGTTGAAATATATGGCTTATCATATAAATGGACATAATGACCCTACATGAAATCAATGCATTGTAAAAAAAACATAAAACCCATATTGAACCCAATGCATGCTAAAGGAAAACATGTTAATATTACAATAAAAATAATGCACTCTAAACTCAAGCATAGGGACCCATGATAACATCAATGAACTATCAAGATGGACAAATAAACTTATTGTATACTATTAATTGATGCATTGAATTACCTTCTTCAAAGATGTTACCAACAACATCAATTTACTTTTTTTCAAACAAGTTGAAATCCATGAACTATTAAAATTAAAAGAAAAATATTATCTATGAATGAATGTATCATANAAAAATATTGTAGAAAACATATTGTTTTTTCAATCATAAATTTGTTAAGAATTTGAAAAAAAAATTAAGCGTGAGTAGAGTTGTATCATGACGCAAAATCTTTTCTTGGCGAAACAATATCCTTAAAGGTTTTACCCAAATTTAAATATGCCCAAATTATAAAAAAATTGTTTAAACGTCTTTCTTGAAGTGAACAATGCTTTTATGTATTGTTGAATTGAGAGAAGATTACTAAAAAAATTAAATGTCTCCATAAAGATGTTATGTAAAATTTAATGCTTCATAAAATTAAATAAAAATAATCAAGATTAAAATATATGATCCATAAAAGGAGACATAATAACCTAAATGAAATAAATACATTTAAAAACAAACAGAAAAACTCATGGTAAAATCAATGCATAATTAAAAATGCTCATAAACACCTTACAGTAAAAGTAATCTAATCTAAAAGCAAACATAAGAGCCATGCTAAAATCAATACACTATTAAAAAAACATAGCAATCCATGCTAAAGCTAATATATGATAAAAAAAAAGTAACCCCAATTTAATTTAAGGTCATTATACCATAAAAGTAAACATGGGATACAATACTAAAATCAACTTTTCATTGTACAAATAATAATAAGGAAAACGCTAACTATATTAAAATTAAATTTATACTATGCAAATAAATAATAACGAAAATACTAACTATTACAATATTAAAATTAAATTTATATTATACAAATAAGTTAGTGTTAAAATTTGATATTACAATATTAAAATTAAATTTATATTATATAAATAGTATTAAAATTTGACATTCATCATGAAAAAAAATATTAACAATTTGATATTTTTATGATCATATTGTTAAATTTATGATTATAAATATTTTAAAATATACCAATTTTTTAAAATAAAAAATTAATGAATTTTTTTTAAAATAAAATAGTTTTATTTTTCAATTCATTCATACTACAAATTGCATCATAATAAGAGTGTTATCACTAAAATTTCATCTGTAAATGGTTAGACAATCCAACAGCTCCAAACACCTATTAGTTCATTCATGGTTCCAAAAATATATTTTCAAAGACCACAAAATATACAATTGGTTATAAAATTAGCATGTGTAGTAATACTACAGGAAGCATGCGCACGTGCACAGGACAAAGAAGCCAAAAGAGCACACATGTGCCCATTGCACGACTGTGTATGATAAAATATGCACACTCCTATGAAAGACGCATTTATGGTTCTGGTCGGCCCCTCACCCACTTCTGGTTCATCTTCCTGGTTGATTTGACCCTCAAATCCGAGCTGAATCCGAGTGGGGGGATGGTCAAAGATCTAAGGGTCCCCTTGTTCACACTAAAGACCGGTTGGATAATGCCTCAAATTTTTTCTATAAAAATAGGCCATGGGTGCTCTATGAATTCAAGAATCTCATTGTATTGTTATGTTGCCTCTATTCTCCTACAAGGAACCTCTTCCTTCTTGGATCACACTAGCATCATCTCATTAAGCTATTCACCTCACCTCTTGATGGAATAAGGTTGAATTTCTTCACCATTCACTTTCTAGTTTTCCATTCGTAAGAAGAGTTCTCATAGAGGGGATTCAGGAGCCCTCCCTTGGAGAAAGAGGGGACCCATAAGTCTCCCTTTCTCTTTGGTGTTTGCCCACTAGTATAATTTCTCCATTGGTGGCATGAATATTGGTCAATTATTTGATTGATTTTGGTTCTAATTTTCTTATGCATTATAGTTTTGTTTCTTTACTTGTTATTAGCTTAGTTTGGTTTTTTCATGTGATTGAGTCATTTGATTCAAACACTAACTTTTTTCATGTTCAGCAGACCCAACTGGACTTGCAAGTATCCCTCTTTTGTTCATTCAAGTGACTAAAATGATACAACAAAGAGTATTATAATCACAATAGATGATTGACAAGAAAATAAATCCATATAAAATTACTTGAATTTATTTTTTGGACGTCATATTTAAATATATTTCAACCTAGTATTCACCTAATATTTTTAGGTCATGGAATAAAAACAAATTTCTCTAATAATACAAATTGATTCTTTTATAAATAAATTGAAAGTTATACTTTATGATATCATTGAACATCAATCCAATCCACTTAATAAGAATCTTCAC
Organism: Picea mariana; assembly: GCA_032191745.1. Taxonomy (NCBI): domain Eukaryota; kingdom Viridiplantae; phylum Streptophyta; class Pinopsida; order Pinales; family Pinaceae; genus Picea; species Picea mariana. The sequence goes on from JASDQU010438260.1 coordinate 86,987, forward strand.
TTTTTTCAAGGTGTTCAAACATCAATACAAATAAAAACAAATATAATTGCATGCATCAATTTTTTTTAAACAATACTTCTTATATTTACAAGGAAATGTTTATAAACACATCCACTTAGGGTTTTTAATACAAACTTTATCATCTTACTTCATCTGAATAAACCACACTCTAAATAGTACCTACTTCATTTACAAGATTAAAAGTATAATAATGTACATTTCAAAGTTTTCTTTTTACAAAATAATTTTAAATTTTTTTATTTTTCTCTTTTCTCTTTTAAATTTATTATCATTATTTAAAAAAAAAAAAAACTTAATAATTAACTCTTCAAACTTTATTAATATAAAAACATTAAAAAAAAAACTATAAAATGAAAAAAAAAAATTAATAACTAGCCCTTCAAACTTTATATATACAAACATTAAACAAAAACTATAAAATGAAAATAATGGACAATTTAGAAACAATTTTATTGAGAATATCATTGGCATTTTCCTTCTTAAATTACAAAGAGATTTAAAATGAACACAAAATTTCACCTATATTTCCAAACAAATGGAATGAAACATTAATTGAAAATAAAATTAATTAAAAAATTCATTATTATTATGTATAAATAAAAAAAATATCATTATTAATTATTTGAGGATAAATGAAATTTATCCTCTAATATGTAAATTAAAGAATGTTATTAATATTAGTTATTCCAAAAAAAATCAAATAATTAAATTAATACTTAAATAATAACTAAATTAATATTAAATATTTTAATAGATTTTTTTAAATAATATATAAATAAAAATGATGATTATGATAATGATAATGATAATGAAAGATATTATTATTATTATTATTATTTGAGAAAGTGAAAAATCCTATCATAATTTAGTTGTCAATGGATAGTGACCACACTCATCTTGTTATCTATAAATATGGGTTGACTCATCACCATAATTCAAGAAAAACTATACCACATGAAATATAAAGGGTCATACTTCCACATGCATCCAGGGCCATTAACATGTTCCCTTCATCCAAGAAAAATAAGATCTAGGACAATGAGAAGGAATTTTAAGTCTTACTCTAGTACCAAAAGGTGGTTCCAACTTATTTAGTGTTGGCAAGAAAGAACTTACAGGGAATGTATTCTATATTGTCATTATTAAGGTATACATCAATAAGGTCATGTACTTTCAAGCAACATTTATCTTTAATCAAAATAGTTGTATAGTGTACCTACAAAAATAATATGGGGTGCCTACGAAGGTAACTAAGGGGGATAATAATAGATAGGTAGCTATGTATTGATGTGTATAACCTTAATCTTATACATAACACAAGATACTATCCTCATTGTATAGTGTAACTACATGGGATAATATGGGATAGCTATGAAAGTACCCAAAAAAAATAACTATATATAAATAACTATATATTGATATGTATAGAAGCCACAATGTAACAATATCTACTAAAAAATTCGTTATCTATAATATTCTTAAGGGATAAAGAGTACTATATAAAGAATTAGAAATAATATAATGGAAGGAAATGTGAAATATATTAATGGAAGGAAATGTGAAATATATTATAATTATAATAAGCAATGGTTGTAAAGTGTTATTATATATTAGAGTTTAATTTTTTATCTACAAATAAATAGTATGATTATTTAGAAAAAGTAGAATACCTTTAAATAGAAAATGATATAAAAAAAAATACTAAAAAGGCGAGGTCTTCAAAATGAAAAATGTTGTAGTTACTTGTTCTTAACAAATGGAATTGAATATCTTTTCAAAATCAGCAATCGTATGATGCCCTACAAAGACAAAGCTATATCCAAAAGGAATGGAATTTTCTTTCTTAATTCAATACGCTTATGGTCGTCTATAAATTAAGAACCATATGAGAAGTAAAGCACGAGAACAAATCAGCTCCTGAAGTTATTCCAAAAATGCATGTAAACCAGACGCATGTAAAGGAGACGCACGTAAACCAACCGGGCTTCCGTCTTATGCGCGGAGAATCTCCCCCAGCATGCTACCCCTATGTCGTGTAGAACACCGAAGTCGGGTTTTTTTCACAACTGCAACACCTGTGCAAGGGAGATTGATCGCCGACGCCTAACGGGGCCCTGCCTGCTTGTAAGTCAGTCAGTAGTTGCAAGCAAGTCGTTCGTGGCCCTCTGATTTATCCCTGACTGGAGTTGAAAGAACGAACCGGTAACCACGAGGAAGATTTATTTATAACATCGATCACTGGAGTTGAAAGAACGAACTGGTGACCACGAGGAAGATAAATAAAATTGGAAGAACTAATTCACACAACACAAAACGTTTTCCATTCCTTAACAAACAAATGGGGGTTACATATATAGCATGCAGATCACTGACTCAAGTGGATCTGATTAGCTAATAATAGTAAACCTAGAAACTCACAGTTACAACAGTAATGGTTGAAACTCACAGTTACAACAGTTATCTCTTACTAAAGTAAGCTTTATTCTAACACCCTCC
>JASDQU010438261.1:0-31746 GCA_032191745.1 Picea mariana
AAAGGCAGCAGTAAGTAAATGGGCAACATAAATTAGCATCAGATCCAGGTACTTGGTTAAGTTTGTATTTATTTCTTTCTGTTATCATTTCAATATTTATTGAGAATTCTAAGTTGTTATAGTTGCTGTTATAAAAATCAATATTATGCTATGATGTTATTGTCTCAGCTAGGAAATAATTTTGCTTATGAATTTTAATGATGTTTAGAAACATATTAGGCTGTTACACTTACAACATTCCCAATTACCTTCTTTAACATTAATTAAGTTGCATTGAATTTGGATCTTAAAATTAACCTCTATACTAAATTTATTACAGAATTTTATTTTTTTTATTTTCTTTAGAATGGGATAAAAAACATTATATTGTATTAACTTTGTTAATTTTAATAAAATTTGAATTAACCATATTAAATATCATTATAATACTTTGTAAATTCTCTAAAACACATGTCAACGACCCAATCTTAAAACCAGTAAAAGTAATAATCACAATACTGAGTCAGAAAATGTTTATCTTTGATGATGGTGTATGTGATTATTACTTTCCAAGGTTCCTCACCATCAAAGTGATGTCACTATCAATTTTAAACTTCCAAAGTAATGTCACTATCAATTTTAATGTTCAGGGTCATGATAAACTTCCAAAATTTAAGAATATTGTTCTGTATTGCATGTGATGGAGTTGTGGATATCATCATAATTAATAAAATATGATGGGATGTAAAACATTTAGAAAGTTGAATTTTTACATTTTTATTCAATCTACTTTGATTATCAATTATTACCAAACCGTCACCACACCGAGAAGTATAACTATCTCACCACACGCTTGAAGAAACGATTGGGTTGAAGATGTTGATATATATTATATTTATAATATTTTTGTGTTTATTATAATTATAATAAATATTTATTATATTTTTGTGTTTATTATAATTATAATAAATATACCATATTTTTATTTTTGGTGTTTGCTTTAGTTTATAAAATGCTTTTATTAACTTGTAACCAGAGTGTGTTTTTCCTCTTTGTACAAATCATTGTGTTGTTGTACACAATCAAATCTCCATTTTTAAATACAATGTGTATATCCATTTAATGTATTTTTCAATCAAAATGAATAATAATAATAAAAATAATATTAAGATGATCAATTTAATTATGGGTGTAATTGTTTTTTGATGTATTAATTTTTTGAAAATAAATTGTATATTAAATTTTGAAACGTTCAAAATGTTAAGTAGACAGTACACTCATTTTCAAGAACATATAAAACTGAAATAATATCACATACCTTATCTTTATCCTTATGGATAACCTTTTTCTGTGCAAGTTTAATGTGATAGAAATCAATTTGTTTCAATGATATCTTAGACCTTCCTTCTTCAATTTACTAACCCTTTAAAGAGTTGTGGTTAGAGGTATAAGGGTTTTGTTTCAAAATCTTGATATATTTTGTTTGGAGGAAGTAAAGGTTTTCAGTGTTTTCTTAAGAATCTTTGAATGATATTTATCTAATAGAACTTGGCCTTGTTTATGTTTATTTTCACTCATGATGAAGGAATGACAAGTGCAGTGACCCTCATCTCTCTCCTACTATTTTTTGTTGTTTTGGAGCTGTAACAGGCCCATAAAAAATCCATGATTTAAATATTATTTTATGAACAATAAGATTGTACATATTCATAAATATATACAAACAAAAAACAGTTAGTGTCTTTGACAGTTATGTCTTGGACAATTAAACTACCAAAACTACAAAACTACCTCTTAGTTATCCTTGAGTTAACTAGGATTACAAAGATCCCGTACGATTAGTCTAACATTCCCCCCTTAATCCAAAGTCATGGCAAGTTGCATTCATAATCGTTCAAATTTTTCACGTCCCAAATCTTTGGTAAGAATATCTATGATCTGTTATGAAGTGGAACAATGTCTTAGATGAATAGTTTTTGCCTCAACATGATGTCGAATCAAGCGATATTTGGTGTTGATATCCTTGGTTCAATCATGAAATATGGGATTCTTGACCAATTGAATTACTAATGTGTTGTCAACAAGTAGAGGTGTTGAAGTCAATTTTTTCTCCTACAAGTCTTCAAGGATTTTTCTAAGCCACACACTTTCTTTTATGGTATGAGTTGCTGCTACATATTCTGCTTCAGTTTTAAAATCAGTGGGACCTGTCTGTTTCCTTGATCTTCAAGTGACAAATGTTGATCCAAGACACATCAAATATCCTGAAGTAGACACCCCATGTTCTTTGTCTCCATTGAAGTCAGAATTAGAATATCCAATAAGATGAAAGTCTAGTGCCTTTGAGTATTTCAGACCAAAAGTCTTAGATCGTTTTAAATATTTGAGCACTCGTTTCACTGCTACCCAGTGTCCTTCACATGGTTGATGTATAAATCTGGAAAGAATTCCTACTGCAAAGGTAATATCAGGACGAGTAGTAGTGAGATAAATGAAACTGCCAACAAGTTGTCTATACTTGGATGCATCTTCAAAAACATTTCCTTCATTGGAAGAAACCTTCATATTTTGCTCCATTGGAGTAGAAACATCATTATAGTCTTGCATTCGAAATCTACACAATAACTCTCCAATATATTTCTTCTGATAAATAAAAACGAAATTAGGATTTTGATTCACCTCAATTCCTAACAAATACTCAAGCATGCCCAAATCAATCATATCAAAAACCTTTTTCAATTCTTTCTTAATGGATTCTATATAATCATCATTGTTTCCTATGATCAAGAAATCATCAACATATAAAACTAGATATACAACTAATTTACCAACTTTCTTGACAAATAGAGTTGCATCATCTAGATGGAAATTCTCGTAGTTTAATTTCAGAAGGTGCTCAATTAATTTTTCATACCATGCAAGTGGTGCTTTCTTCAAACCATATAAAGATTTTACCAATTTACATACCTTTTGCTCCTAACCTTTGATAGTAAAAACTTCATGTTGAGTCATATAAACATCTTGTTTCAAGTCTCCATTCAAGAAGGCAGTCTTAACATCTGTATGAAGTATTTTCCAACCTTTATGTGCTGCTAAAGAGAACAGAGTTCGAATAATGCCCCATTTTTTTGTGGGAGAAAACATTTATGTGTAGTCAACACCTTCTTTCTGAGCATATCCTTTTGCTACAAGTCTTTCTTTGTGTTTATCAAGTGAGCCATCAGATTTATATTTGTTCTTGTATACCCACTTGTAGCCAATAGGTTTGATTCTGAATGGAGGGTCCACCAACCTCCAAGTTCCATTTTTTATGAGAGCATCATTCTCTCTCTACATTTCATTTCTCCATGCTTCACTGATTGTTGCTTCTTGAAAGGAAGAAAGTTCTTCAACGACATATAAGTTTAATTTAAAATCATAAGAACTATGGGAATTGTTACCTGAGCTTGACGTAGCATCCCTTGCATTTTCTTCATTTTGTCTAACAAAACTTGTCTTTGTTTTTCCAAATTCATCTAAATTAGCAACGAGTGTGATGAATTCAACATAATTTCTTTGAAATGTCTTGATCTGTGTTGATCTATGTATTGGTTGCTGCAATGATTTCTCAATTTCAAGATTCTTTGAAATGGGTTGAATAACATATTATTCAAGATTTGGAAATTGATTATCCCATTCATGATAGAATTTTTTAGAGTGAAATCTATCAAGACGCGCAAGTTGTTTATCAACAGTGAGTGGAGATTTTTCAAATTCAAGAAATATAACATCTCTAGAAAGAATAAACTTTTTTTTTCTTCATCATACAATCTATAAGATTTTGAAGTATTATAATATCCCAGAAAAATAGACTTTTTACTTCTTGCTTCCAATTTATTCCTTTGTTGTTCAGGAATTAAAGCATAATAGGTGGAGCCAAAAATTCTTAAATGCTTGACAAATGGAAGATGGACATGCCACATTTCATAAGGATATTTATTGTGAAGTGTAGCTAAAGGACTTTTATTTTTGATGTAGACAACACAAAGAATTGCCTCTCCCCAAAACATTAATTTAACATTCTTAAAAAAAAATCATTGATCTGACCATATTCAACGAAGTCCTATTCATACGTTCTGCCACACCATTTTGTTGTGGATTATAAGGAACAATGGTTTGATGTTTAATACCATTGTTCTGTAAATATTTTTCAAAATCCTTAGATGCGTATTCACCACCATTATAAGATCTAAGGGTTCCAATATTGAGTTGAGTTTCATTTTTAATCCACGGATGAAAATTTTTGAATGTATCAAAAGCTTGAGATTTTCTTTCAACAAATAAACCCAACACATCCTTGTATAGTCATCAATAATAGTCATTAAATATTTGTTTCCATTTGCTGACGGAACATGCATGGGTCCACACAAATAAAAATGAATAAGATTGAGCTTTCTAGAGGCTCAAAATGTGGAATCATGAAAATGTTGTTTACTGTGCTTGCCCAAAATACAAGCATCACATTGGGAATGTTGTTTTGGAATTGTAGGAATACCTTGAATGTCGTTCTGCTTCATAAATATGAGACTATCATAATTAATGTGAACAAATCAAGCATGCCATAATAGGTTGGAAGACAAATTACCACTTTGTTGAGACAAATTTGCATAATTATTTGCATTAGAAGATGTAACTTTCGATTTTAAAATCTTGCCATCCTCCACTCCAGTCATAATAACCACATGATCAAAAGATCTTCTAATTTCAATAATTTCATCGAACACATGTATTGCATGACCTTGTTGTCTTATCTGGACAAGAGATATTAAATTTCCTTTTAACCGGGGAAGATAAATAACATCGAACATTATTGAGTATATAATCAAGAAATCATGGTAATTTAAGTCTTATTGATCCAATTCCTGAAGGTTTTACCTAGGACTTGTCTGCAAGGTAAACTATTGTAACATCCCGCTCTTGTGCACACATGATTTGACTTATTCTTTGAGGAGACTTGTGTGCAAGTGATCCAGTTTAGTATATGGTTGTATGTTTCTCTTATGGATTTTGATGATGATGTTGTTGGATTATGATGTTATGGTATTTAAAATCTATGTATAGATAGGTGTTATTGATGGGTTTCTTCTGAGTGTGCAGGGCACTTAACAGATCGAGGATGTCGATGGCATCCATGGACCTCCTTGGACTCCGAATCGAGTCAGTGAGTGGACTATATATGTCTTGGATATTTCTATTTATGTATGTGTGACATATGATCGAGTATATTATGATGTTGTTATGGATCATTTACAGTGTTTCATTGATGGATTTTGGCTGACAATTGCTTTCTAATCAAACTCACATAAGGAGTAAAGGGTTCATGTACAACAACCATATATTGAGGGAGAGGTGTGGCAGCAGCCCTGCTACATCCTACTAACACTCTCTCCATGGCTCAAATTGTAGGTTAACGATTACCTAGTTCGAGAGATCCACAATGTCGTGAGGCCAGACTGAGACAATCGCTCACGAATATTCTAAGGGGTGTGCAATAAGGCATGGTTCTTATTCCTTAGACGCCCTTAGTCTCTCATAAGGTCGCTTGATGGAGTATTGACTCCAAGGGTTGGAAAACTACCAAAATCATTCAAAGGTGAGTGGCACCCTTGGACCACATAATGTGTCTTGAAGGGAACGTCACATAATTAAAACTTGAATAAAGGTGAGTGGCACCCTTGGAGCATGGAGTACATCTTGAAGGGCATGTCACAATCTTTAATAAATGTGAGTCAATGAACCTAGGTGCCTAGAAAACGATATGTGTTTTGACATGGTGGGACTTAAAATAATTATTAAATGAGTAATTTTTATTAATTGTAAAATCTTCTTAAAAATTCTAAACCTAGTTTAAAAATTTGAACCTAAGTCTAAAGTGGGTAAGAAGAAAAAAATTTAAATTATAAATTTAATAAATGATGGGGGATGAAGAAAAATCATGTTAGGAATTGAAAGAGTAAAAATGTGTATCTAAAGATTTAATTATATAAATGTGTGCAAAAGAATATCAAATTGGAACTAAGATAAGAAAGGAAATAAATATAAAAAGAAATGTGGAAACATAGAAATGAATCTAGTCTAGTCTAATTAAAGAAGTTTCCTAAATTAAACACAACTAAGTTTTAGAAAGGCGTCACCCATTAAAAAGGAAATAGAGGGAATTAAGGGACAACTAGGAGTGATTTTAGGATGGGTGAGGGAAATTCACATTTAATCAAATTAAATAGCGAATTTTTGGTGCAACTAAGGGATCGGGTGACAAGTGTATGCGAGAGAGTAATTCCTAATTAATTTTAAAAAAATGAATTTAATGTGCAATTGGCAAGGGGACACTAAGAAAAATTATATAAAATAAATGGCTACGAGGAGGAATGGTTCATGACTGGTATGTGTAAATTTATGCTACCGGAATTCCTTTAACTGATTTTTCTTGTGAGAGTTGGGATACCGAGCTCGAAAAGGAGAGAGTGGTAGCTCGACCTTGAGAGACGAGCTGAGAGCTAGAGTTTTCTGGTTGTTTTTGTGCGTTGTAACATCCTACTCTTGCATGCACTGAGTGAAATTATTCTTTGAGGACACTTGCTTGCAAGTGATCCAGATTATTATACTATTGGCCGTTTGATTATGATTATGAGGCATTATGGATGTGATTATATGTTATTTTGTGTATTTGCATAGACAAGTGTTATTGACTGGGTTCTCCTGAGTGTGCAGGAATTTGGACCTCAAGGATGCAGAGGCATCGAAGAAACCCCTTGGACTTTGGATCGAGTCAGGGAGTGAACTATTTGGGTTGATTTTTGTAGATATGACATATGTACGTCTAATTAGATGTTATGATGATTGATTATTATTACTCACATGATTTGTTGATGATGCAGGCTGATGATAGCTTGTTGACCAGACTCACATGTGCAGTAGAGGGGTCACGCACAACAACGAGAGACATTGAGAGAGAGGTATGGACAACATCCCTGCCACAACCTACTAGCATTCCCGTCGTGGCTCGAACTGTGGGTTAGCGATTACCTAGTTCGAGAAGGCCCGCGATACCATGGGGGTAGACTATGACATTCTCTCACGATGATTCTAAGGGGTGCGTAATAAGGTAGGGTTCTTATTCCTTAGAGGACCTTAGTCTCCCACAAGATCACCTGGTGGAGTATTGACTACAGGAATTTTTTATGTCTACCAAGTCAGTCAAGAGGCGAGTGGCACCCTTGGAGCATGTAGTGCATCCCGAAAGACACCTCATGCAAGGAAAATGGAAGGAGGCGAGTGAAACCCTTGGAGCATGTAGTGCATATTGAAGGGCACACCACGCAAGGAAAATGGAAGGAGGAGAATGACACCCTTGGAGCACGTAGTGCGTCCTGAAGGGCACATCGCGCAAGGAAAACAGAAAAAGGTGAGTGGCACCCTTGGAGCACCTAGTGCGTCATGATTTCAATGGGTAAGTGAATAAACATAGTCAGCGTTAAAACAAATGATGTGATAAGTAAGTTTTAAAAATAATTTCCCTAATAAAAATGTCGTCGAGCCTAGGAAATTAAAATCTAGGTCTAAGTGATACTTGTGGCAAAAATAATAATAGTAATAATAATAATCATAATTAAACATGTGACAAGAAGGGGGTAAGAAATTCAATTAATTTTTTAAAATCAAATTACTTTGGGGGATTAATTTGAAAAAAAAAAATGATTGTTTTTCTACATATGCTAATTAAACTTTATTAATTAAAAAGAGAAAGAGGTGGTTTTTCTACACTTGCTAATTTGAGTGTTAGATAAAAGGGGAAGAGAGGGTAACTTAAAAGAAATAGAAAACTAAGGGGAAAAGGGGAAACATAAATAAAAAGAGAAACATAAAGAAAAAGAAGAATGACTAACTTAGTAAGGAATCTTGCCTTTAAGAACTTTATAAAAATGAACTCAACTAGGAATTTAGTAAGGGCGTAAGTCATTTAACATGTGTAAGGGAATATGGGGACACCAAGAAGTGATTTTAGGAATGCTTTTAGGTGGGTGAGGGAAATAGGAATAATTAAATAATTAATGAAATTATTTTTGGTGCAACTAGGGGGATGGGTGACATGTGTACAGGGGAGGTTTTTCTGAATTAAATTAATGAAAAATAAATTAAATGGGAATTTGGGAAATAAATCACTTAGAAAATCTATAAAAAGGATGGAGGAGGAGGAGGAGTATGGATCTCTTCTCTTATGCATAACGTTATGCTGCAGAATTTTTGACTTGACTAACTTATCTTGTGGGAGTTGGGATACCCAGCTCGGGTAACGAGTGGTAGCTCGACCTTGCGAGGCGAGATAGTTGCTAGTTGTTTTTTAGTTTAATGTGTGTGGCCCCTTTGTGGCACGGGGGGGCTCAAGGGGAAGAAGATTTCCCCTAGAATTTGTTGAGAGGTACTGATGAAGTCACATCGGTCGACAAGAGGGAGCTGGAGGGAGCGTGCGTAAACAACGACTCGGAGCTGTCACCTTGGGCTACAATACACATGCTTTTATTTTGAATGGTAGATTAATATTGATCTTGCGCTTTCATTTATGTACCTTTATTTGTGTAAAGAAAAGTGTTTTACTCAGTGTTTTTAATCGAGAACTTAAAGTCATCATAGTTTTACGCTCTCTACTTGAATTGATTTCCATGGAATCCGATCCCTGATTGCTATGAATGTTCTGTTTTGTTTTAATGATTATTATGAAGAGATTGTTATTTATCCTTCGTCCTCGTCCCTATATCATCAGTCCATGCCTAAGAAGTTGGTCAGGAGATGAATCGACGGTCGTCACTTCAGTATTAATAGACCAATAGATTATAATTCCCTGCTTTTATGTGCATGTATGATGAGCGAAGGATGTTTTTTCCCAGCTGTCTACCCCTGTTGATTGTTCCTAGTTGATTGATTTTCTTTCACCTTCTTGCGATTGAATACCTCTGTGTATTATTTATCTTTTCTTACTGCAAGTATTCAACCACAAAAAATTTCCTCTGCAATTATTTACAGTTCGATGGTGAATAGCTTCGCGTCTTTAATCCATCGTTTATTTTGCGATTTATTATTTCTGATGGAAATTTACTCTGATTTTTCAATACATTAAACCTCAAATTTTTTCTTCTACGTTTTATTATATCCGATGGAAAATACCCTCTGTGTTTCAATACACTAAACCTCAATTTTTTTCTCTGCATTTTATTAGATTTGATGGCAAATATCCTCTGCGTTTCAACGCTTTCAACCATGACTTTTTCTCTATGTTTTATTATATTGATGGCAAATTTTACCATGTGTTTTTAATTGGCCCAACGCAGCTCATTTTACACCCAATCCATGCATGGGAATTTCGTTTTTAATTTTTGGGCATTCTCTGTGATAAAACTCAGCCAATTCATGCCTGAGAATTTCGTTTTTAATGTCTGTGGATTCTCTATGATAAAACTCAGCCAACATGTGCCTGGGCATTTTGTTTTTAATATCTGGGCATTCTCTGTGATAAAACTCAGCCAATCTGTGCCTGGGCATTTCGTTTTCAATGTCTAGGCATTCTATGTGATAAAACACAACCAATATGTTCCTGATCATTTCATTTTTAATGTCTGGGCGTTCTCTGTGATAAAACTCAACCAATATGTGCCTGGGCATTTTGTTTTTAATGTCTAGGTGTTCTCTGTGATAAAACTCATCCAATTTGTGCCTGGGCATTTTGTTTTTAATGTTTGGGTGTTCTTTGTGATAAAACTCAGCCAATCTGTGCTTGGGCATTTCGTTTTTAATGTTTGAGCATTTTCTATGATAAAACTCATCCAATTCATGCTTGTGCATTTCGTTTTTAATGCCTGGGCATTCTCAGTGATAAGACTCAGCAAATCCATGCCTGGGCATTTCATTTTTAATGTCTGGGTGTTCCTATTGTTAAAACACAATAATTAATTAAGCATTTTATTTATATTTAAATAATCATTATATTTGTATTTAAAGACATCAATAAATAAACATTATATTGTTATTTAAAGACAAAAATAAATAAGCATTATATTTTTATGATTCATTAAAGGCAACAAATAAATTTATATTTTTATGATTTTCTTATTGGAAAATGAGAATTATACTTTGACAACAAATTTAATTACATGTGTTATGCATAAATAAAGACAACAATATTATATCATGATGGACATACATATCTAACCTCTTGCTAACTTCCTTTTTATATGGTCAATCCTATTTCGAAGACAACAAATTTATTAAATAGCGTGGGTGATTGTAGACAACAAATTTGGGTAATGTTAGACAACAATTTGGTTTATTTTAGTCAACGATGTTTGCAATATATCACAGCAAATTAATGTTGTTAGCGATTTATTGATTGGTAGCATATTATAGACAACGTTTAAATTGCGAATGTAATAGACAACCTGCAATATGTGAAGTGATGGTCTTAGTTTAATTGTATATTTTACACAGTAAATTTTAGACAACAGTAATACATTTTATAATTCCTTACACCGCGATAGCATACCTTTTTAGACAACAATTGGATGGTCAATAGTGTTTTTATATAGATACAATATCTCCTTTATTTAGATAATGATTATAGTGTTTTTCCTTGTCTTTTCCTTTATTGTTAAGATTGTGAATTATGTGACAGCGACTTACATGCCAATGATATATTGGATTGATAGGTCACATCAATTACTTGTAATCGATTTATTATTATGTGAATAACTTGGTGTTCAATTGCACTAAAACTATTTTATTCGGTGTACATTTTGAGTCTTAAAAGATAACAACTTCATAAGATAGTATTTTAGTTTCAGTTTTAAAGGAAAGCGATTTATACTTATCTAACATTGGGAATTGGAATATAGTTACGACGAACTGTTGTTTAATAATAATCATTTAATATGTATAAATTGATTTTGTTGCGCAAGAAAATTATTGTGTTGTGTGAAAGTCATAGTAGTCTTGTTGACTTGTTGATTGGGTGTTAGGGTTAGATGACAGGGGTTAGAAAGGTAACTTGATCTCCTAGCATGTTGATTTTGGCTTGTGTTGAGGGTCCATTTATGTCATTTCACCATAGTTGTGTCACGCCTATAACTGGGCGACCGCATGATTCCTGAGGAGGGGATCATTGCGCGCCCTAACAGATAGAGGCGGATGATAACTTGGACGGAGTCTGTGCTACCCATTGTAGGTGTTTGTTCGTTGTAGTTGTTGTTGGTGCTTGGGATGTAATGCCTTCATGCGCTTGGTTGCATGCCATTGAGGTTCTAGTTACTGGCCATCAAGGTCATTGTGTCGGGGTGGTGGATGTTGTCCTTTAGCTTGTAGGCGTTGTCATGTTTGTTTTGGGCGGGTAGTCATTTCTAACTGCTGATTTATGCATGTTTCGCTCAGTTTATCTTGTTCTAGTGTGTGGAGTCATAGTTGTCTGTTTCTCGATCTGTGTTCTTGTGTTCGTCCTTAGGTTGTGTGGTTCAACTGTTGTCGTCATTGCCTTCCTGCCTAAAAAAAAAATGCACTTTCTGCTTCGGTTGTAGTCGTAACGATTGGGATCGTTACATTACATTAATACCAAATTGGAACTAAGATGAGAAAGGAAATAAATATAAAAAGAAATGTGGAAGCTGAATGTAGTCTAGTCTAACTAAAGAACTTTCCTAAATTAAATACAACTAAGTTTTAGAAAGGTGTCACCCATTAAAAAGGAAATAGAGGGAATTAAGGAACAACTAGGAGTGATTTTAGGATGGGTGAGGGAAATTCACATTTAATAAAATTAAATAGCGAATTTTTGGTGCAACTAAGGGATTGGGTGACAAGTGTATGTGAGAGTGTAATTCCTAATTAATTTAAAAAAAATGAATTTAATGTGCAATTAACAAGGAGACACTATGAAAAATTATATAAAATAAATGGCTATGAGGAGGAATGGATCATGACTGATATGTGTAAATTTATGCTACCAAAATTCCTTTGACTAATTTTTCTAGTGAGAGTTGGGATACCCATCTCGAAAAAGAGAGAGTGGTAGCTCGACCTTACAAGACAAGCTAGGAGCTAGAGTTTTTTTGTTGTGTTTGTGCATGGACCCTTTGCGGCTCAAGGGGATAAGGGGGAAGAAGATTACCCCTAGCGTTGGCTAGGAGGTACTAGTGAGGTCTTCAAGGTTAGCAAGAGGGGATTAGGAGAGAGAGCAAGTGTGGGAGATCATCATCGACTTCTTTCCTTCGATTTTGATGTTTTTATTTAAATTTGTAATTGTATTGGATTAATTTGTATATTATATTTTTTGTTTTTACCTTGCGTAATTGTGTGTGATCTTAAAATCAGGAGATAAGATCCTAGATCCTTTTATAAATTCTAGAGTCGGGTTCCTAATAATTTCACCACCATTTTTAATGTAAATCTGAGCTATAAATGTATACATACAGAATGTTTGATCACCGCCTGATTAATTTCAATATGAGCTTGAATTTCTACATAAAGAATGTTTGATCACTGTCATTTAATTTGAACTTGAGTTTGTACTATTTGATCATTTTTTTCCAAATCGAAAATTTTCTCTAATGAGATCGTTTCCAACCAAAATTGATCTGGAACTAATAAAACATTCTTCGGATCCTTACCCACATTTTTGGTTAATATCTAGCAAAGTTTTACTCTTCCACTGCGCACTCCACCTCTACATTTTTGCTTAAGGACACCCAGACAATTTACCCTCCTTACCTATGTGTTTTGGTGTAAAAATGTGCTCAGACTATGGGGGAAACTAGCAAGAGTTTTTACCCTCCTGACCTCTTCATTTTTTGTGTAAAAACGTGCTCAGACTGTGGGGGGAACTATCAAGAGTTTTACCTTCCTTAGTGCAACGTTTTTGGTTTAAAAACATGCTTAGACTGTGGGGGAAACTAGCAAAAGTTTTTACCCTCCTTACCTCTGCGTTTTTGGTGTAAAAACGTGCTCAAAATGTTGGGGAAACTAGAAAGATTTGTTACCCTCCTTACCTCTACGGTTTTGGTGTAAAAACATTCTCAGACTGTGAGAGACACTAACAATAGTTTTTAACCTCCTTACCTATATGTTTTTGGTGTAAAAAAGTGCTCATACTATGGGGGAAACTAGAAATAGTTTTTACCCTCCTTAGCTCTGTGTTTTTGGTGTAAAAACATGCTCAGACTGTGGGGGAAACTAGCATGTGTTTATACCATGCTTATCTTTGCATTTTGATGTGTAAAACATGTTATCTTGTGGGGAAAACCATCATGCATTTTTACCATCTTCATCTCTGGGTTGTTTTTGTGTAAAACGTGCTAGCTTGTGGGGGAACCAACATGCGTTTTTACCTTCTTTATCTCTGCATGTTGCTCACTATTTTTGGCTAGAACATTCTTCATTATCTCTACATTGTTGGGGAATTTACCAACTCTATTTTTTCCTTCATGTCTTTGAGTTATTAAGTCCCTGCCTTTTTCTTATTCCTACACTTTGTTTTGGCATTAGAAGATGCCTTGCCCATTGCAATGTCCTTTAGTTTCATTTGATTTTAGTTAGTAATATTCAAAGTCATATATCTTCTTTTAATGCGATCACATAGTTTTATATGTATCCTTTTCCTTATGATGTCTAGAAGTCTTCAAGTTTAATATTTGTTGTTAAGTGTCATTTATATCTGAATGTTAATTTTAGTGAGCACTTTAGATATCTATGAACTATCAATAAAAGGCTCTATTGAATGCTTGATTTATTTTGGGGCCAATCTATAAATGTATGAAATAATTCTATTCGCGCATGCATTATAGGTGATGTATCGAATTTACTTGAGTATGAATTAAATTTTTGAAGGACTATTGTAGCTTAATAGCACCTAAGTTGGGGACTTTACAATGTAAATTGTAAGCCTCATTGAAAAACATGACTACGTTGCGCATGAATTGGAATTAATACGTATTTTGTGCCAAGTATTAAAAGAGATGTATTAAACGTTTGGATGTGATTTGATTACACGAGCGCCTTGATTAGTGTTGATGTGTGATCAATTTAACAATTAGATTTCTTGCATGCCTTGAAAATGTAGAGGGGTAATTACTTAAGTAAATAAATCATTTGCGTGCCACGACATAAATGTTGATGAATTCCGCGTTATGAAAAACACTCATGTATACTGATATGTGTATAATTTACTATTGCTTCCCTTAAATTGATGTATGATTGGTTGAGTAGATAGCTTGGTTGCGCCATGAGATAATCGATAGTTTTCTCTAGTGAAATGAATAATTAATAATGGATGAATGATTGAGTTATAATTTTACCTTGCGCCATGGATTATGTTGTGATTAAATTATTGGATTGCTTGTACATTGGATTAACGATGGATGTAAAATGATTTATCTTGATTACCCGCACGCCTTGCAATAATGGCGATGCATGATTAGTTTAGTAACAAAATGTACTTGCATGCCTTAATTTAAGTGGGCATGTGATTTCTTCATCATTATTATTTTGCACCTTGAGTTTAAATGTTAACTAATCTGGCATCATGAATTTATTAGATATGTGATTGATTTAGTGACTATCTTTCTCTTGCACACTACTTAAGTCGACATATGATTGTTCTAGAATTGTAGTGAATATTTAATTTCTTATGTATATTGATAATGATATTGATTACCCTTGCACCATGATTAATTGATGAATAAGATTGATTGATGGATCTAGTTGATGATTAGGCATGTTTGTTAGTGGGATGTAGACACCTCCTTGTTCCTCAGAAAAATTGCTAATCCTGAGACCTTAAATGGTTAAAATCAATTGGAACCTAGGCTTGAGCGTTGCTTATGTGTCCTAGAGGGCAGGGTAGGTCAGGCGGGTAGCCATTTTATATTCATTATCTGATTGTATGTGATGTAAATCGTTTTAACATGATTATGAGGTGCTGATATGATACACTACTTATATTTATGTGTCACTATCCTTCGTTGACACATTGAATGCATCATTAGTGATTTCCTTGATGAGTGGCTGGTACTGCTTTTACTTATGATGGTGTTGATTAGGCGTTGTTGTGATCACGTGTTGATGTTGATTTATTAACACAATTTTTTTTTTCTAACCTTTTTTGCTTCTCGTTTTCTTAGGCATAACAAAGGTTCGTTACATATGGTATCAGAGCAGTTTCAACCCTACGACTGTTGATTGCTACACCTTCCACTATATTTTACACTTGACCAATAAATTAACACTAATTAAATTTTTTATTTATTTGTTTTTAACATGTCCATGCGGTAATCATGGTTAGAGGACACCGTAGAGGTTCACAATCTAGTTCTATGGGAGGAGGTACGATGCCTTCAGTATCACCCACGCTAGAGGGGTCCAACTGCCAAGGGGAAGAACAAGTCATTGGGCATGAGTAGATTGTTGTGAGGGATGTGGTTGGGTTGATGAGGTCCTGTCAGAGGATAATTGAGGCCTTCATTAACCGTCTAGATAGAGATGAGTCTAGGGAACCTATACCCCCTGAGGATCCACAGCATGCCCCAGCCGGTACTAGTAGTGTTCAACGAGAATTCAAGAAGGTCAAATTTCCCGAGTTCTTGGGTGCCATGGACTATGCGGCCTCTGAGGCATGGTTGGAGAACATGGAGATGTTCTTCGCACTTTGTGACTACACCTCCAACATGAAGGTCCACATGGAAGTCTTTCACCTAAAGGGAATCACTCTTCTATGGTGGAAGATGCTCCCGCCACAACTGAACATGGTCGTCGAAGATGTGTCATGGGGACTATTCAAGGAGCGGATCCAGGAGAAATATTTGTTTGATAAATTCATTGAGCGCCAAGTCAATGATTTCAATGACTTACGACAGGTTGGTCATACTGTGCCCGAGTATGACGCCTGTTCCATGGAGTTGCTTAGGTATGCTCCACATCTAAACATCAAGAAGCTCAAGTTCAACAATTTCATGTTCAGACTTAACATCAACATTCATGCGAAAGTGAGGATACTAATGCCTCAAATGTTGCATGATGTTGTCCATAAGGCCCTCATAGCTTAGGAAGAGTTGATCAATGGGGGTCAAGGAATGAATCTTGCAATATTGACTGGATGAATGATGTCAAGTGTACAGTAGCATTAGATACCAACCCGACGTACATCAAGGTATCATGATATGTCTTGAGGATCCACATTCACAATTACTCAATGATCGGATCCTCAACAATGAACTCCCTACAGAGGACCACCGCATCAACAGTCACACCGTCCACAACAACAGTTGTTTAGGCCTATTTAGGATTGTTCAGGATGAGTTAGCTACATGGAAATGGCTTCAGAAGCTAAGGTGAAGGTCGGAGGAAGGGTTACGGGCTATAGCCTCAACCTGGGAGATTTATTCATGAAGGCCAACTTGTACGTCACGATATTAGGATCTTATGAATTCATGATTGATATAGACTGGTTAGAATCACTTGATGCAGTACTCAATTGTAAGACAAAACAATTGAGTTTGACCAATGATGAGGGACAGAGATGGGTGATTGTAGGAAGAAACCAGGGAGTTTACATAAGGTTCATTTCTTCCCTATAGCCACGAAAGAGTATGCGTAAGGGATGCAAGCTATATGAAATCCTAGCACTAAAAGACATGGGTGTGGCAGAAGGATTAGAAATTTTTTTGATAGTACGAGAGTTTGCAGACGTGTTCACAAAAGAGTTACCAGGTTTTTCGCCTAAAGGAGAGATGGAATTTACCAATGACTTAAAACCTAAAACTAAACCGATAGCAAGAACATTGTATTAGATGTCAATGCTTGAGTTATAGAAGTTAAAAATGGAACTAAAGGAGTTGTTGGACCTAGAGATTATACGTCCAAGTGTGTCACCTTGGGGTGTGCATGTTATTTTCATACGGAAGAAGGACAGGTCGTGGAAAATCTACATTGACTACCGTCAATTGAACAAGGAAAGGATCAAGAAGTGATATCCGTTGCCAAGAATATACGATTTGTTTGATCAAATGAAAGGTGCATCGGTGTTATAAAGGATCAAATTGAGACCAGTATATCACCAGTTACGGATCAAAGAGGAAGGCATTCCTAAAACCACATTCAAGACAAGGTTTGGGCATAACAAGTTTACCATTTTACCATTTGGACTGACAAACACCCTAGGGGTATTCATGATCTTGATGAATGGGGTGTTCCACGAATACTTGGACAAGTTTTTTCAAATATTCATTGATGACATATTGATATATTCTCGGATGGTGAAAGAACATGGAAAACATTTGCGCTTGGTACTACAATGTTTACAAGAAAATAATTTATACAGGAAACTATCGAAATGTTCTTTTTATCAATCGAGGATTCATTATTTGGGGAATGTTTTCTCTGGTGAAGGCATTGTTGTGGGTCTAGCGAAGGTAGAGGATATTATGGAATGGCCTATATCGATGAATGTACCAGAAGTATGTAGATTCATGGGTTTAGTTGGATATTATCGACGGTTCGTTGAAGGTTTTTAGAAGATAACAAATTCGATCACAAAGTTGCAGAAGAAAAACAAGAAGTTTGTATGTACTGAGAAATACGTGGAATCATTTCGAAGGCTCAAGGAGAAGTTGACGATAGCACTGATACTAAAATTCCCTGACATGGATGAGGACTTCTTAGTATGCACAAACACATCCAAGGAAGGCTTAGGCAGAGTCTTGATGCAAGACGGTCGAGTGATCGCTTACATCTCAATGAAGTTAAGAAAGCATGAGGAGAACTATATGATGCACTATTTAGAGTTATTTACCATTGTGTATGCCCTAAGGGTATGGAGGCACTACCTGATTGGAAGAAAATTCGAAATGAAAACCGACCATTATGGTTTTGATCAGAATCTAGACCAGGGGTCAAAATTTAGCCCAAAAATCAAGGTGTTCGGAATCGCTTCAAAACGAACGGGTGCATAGGCCCCGTTGTCACAAGCCTAACTCACTTTGAATCGGGTCAAACGGACATCAAATTGCTAAATAGGCAAAAAAATGCTCATTGTACAGTCCATACAAGTGATGGGCATGTCCATACATGTTGACGTGGCAGGGTACGACTCACACATGGCAGGTGACATGGCATGATGCTGAATTGGTAGATGATGTGTCAACAGTTAATTGGCAGACACATGGGTGAATAGAATTTTGACATGTGGCATCTTTTGTCAAATGGTATGGTTCCACGTGGCACCTTGCTGTCATGGTATAAGTTTAAAAGATTTATGTGGAGTTTGTGGGAGTTGAACCCCGGACCTCCACGTTTGGAATAAATTTTTAACAAAGGTCGCCCTGCCAACGCACCACACTATGTTACTTATTATATATATGTTTTAAAATATATTAAAATCCGCATGTTGTATAGTTTGGGGCACGGTCCGGGTTGGGGCTTAGCCCCAACCCCTGTTCCTATGCGCTTAACCACGTGACCACACCACATTTCTTTGGTGTGCGTGTTTTCAAATGGTTTTCCAACCCCACACACCTTGACACTTGTCAAGCGCTCATGCCACATGCAAACTGTGTCTATTTTTGGATTGGGACATGGCCACATGGCCCCCCATGCGCCCAACACCTCTACCGTTGGGGGCTTAGTTTCGCTAACGGTGTGACATATTCGCATGTTTTGTGGAGATGGGTGCATGTGCTGGGCTTAGGCATGGGAAACACCCAGAAGCTAGGTTACTCACATAGGAGGTGCGAATTGGTGAACCAGAGACAACAAGGTTGAAGGAGGAAAATGGGAGGAGGCCTAACTTCTTCATCTTTTGGCCAAATGAGGTGCCGAAAAAGCTCAGCTAGGGGTTTTTGGATGTTATGAATCCATTGGCATAGTTTTCAAAGCTATTTAGAGACTTCTTTTGCATTTTTTTTTACCTTGAAGTTTCAGGAGCTTCAGGGAGATTAGGTCCACCATTGATGGAGGTCATGCTCAGATGAACCCAGGTCTATTTTCTATGACTAAATAGTCATTTTTGACTAATTGTTATGCTTTGAACACATTGGGATAGGTTTTAGATCCATTTGAGGACTTTTACAGGTGTTTTTTCCACAAGGAATCTCAGGGAAGCTCAAGGCTACATCTAGAAGAGGTCATGCCCGGATGAGCCATGGTCCATTTTCAGAGATCTAATAGTCATTTTTGGGGTTTTTATGTATCATGAACCCAATGGTACATTCATTAAATCCATTGGATTTGAGTTCATCTTGTAAAAGAATCTTTGACAAACTAATCCCAAAGAGCCTAGTCCATTGATGGAGGCTCAAGGAGATGTAGCCCAATTGAGGGTGAACTCCTTTATCATCTTGTTATTGTTGTGAGTTTGCTAGTTATATTTGTTGCACTTATGTTGCTTTTGTATTTTCTTTAAACAACACATTTAACCATTAAAAATTCCTCACACATAAACACCTAGAAGATGCATAAACTTGGCACATAATTTATCTTGCATAACTAAGACATTGAGCAAGGTCCTGAAGTTTATATTTTAATGGAGTAGAGGGTGCTTGCATAGAAAAACAAGTTAGCCCCTTATTTTCAGATCAGGTTTGCAACACATTTTTACACAAAGTGACTTGAATGCGCGACAAAGGAATTGGTCAAAAATTCTTAGCGAGTAGGAGTTTGAGATTACCTACATAAAACGGACAATGAACATAGTGGCATATGCATTGAGTCGAAGACCACACGTATTTTTGGTGATACCTCTTCAGACGAATATTATAGAAAGTATTCTAACTATACAACACAACAACGACTGGTATAAAGAGGTTAAGGAAAATATTGGGCAAGACACCATGTTGGTACCAAAATTTGTGGGATTTACTGTGGACAACAATGGATTAATGAGATATAATAACTGAATTTACATACTGCCTAATGATGAGTTGAGAATTTTGATCTTAAATGAACCTCATAGAGCAGTGTACATGGCTCACCCAGGAGTCACGAAGATGAGGGAATACCTTAAATCCTTATTCTTATAGAAAGGAATGAAGGAAGACATAGTCAACTATGTGGCGAGATGTCTAGAATGTCAGCAGGTGAAGTCTCAACATAAACATCTGACAGGATTACTACAACCACACACTATTCTAGAATCAAAATGGGAGGTGATTTTGATGGACTTCATTGTTGTATTTCCGCTGACGGAAAGGAGGCATGACTCGATTTTCATGGTAGTTGACACTCTAACGAAGAGTGCACATTTTATCCCTATGTGTATGACATATCAGGCGCCAGACATAGATATAGTTTTTATTAGCAATATTGTGAGATTGCATGGCGTGCCTAAGAGGATCATATTTGATCAAGGATCGGTGTTTACATGATGTTTTTGGACTAGTTTCCAAGAGGCCTTAGGAGCACAACTGAACTTTAGTACAACATATCACCCTGAGACAGATGAGCATACCGATGGAACAAACCAAATTTTGAAGATATGTTGCATGGGTAGGTCTTAGACCAGAAGAAAGATTGGGAAGAGCTCTTGCCACACATAGATTTTGTGTACCACAACCGCTATCAAGGTACCATTAAGATGGCACCATGTGATTTTCTCTACGAGAGACTGTGTCAGATGCCATTAAGATGGGATTGAATTGAGGATCAGGTCCTGGTAGGACCAGAAGTGATCCACAGAATGGAAGAACAAATGCAAATGATAATACATAGGACTAAGGAAGCACAAGATCGACATAAAAGTTATGTTGATGCACATTGCATTGACCACAACTATGAAGTTTGCAACCTAGTTTTTATTGCGGTTGAAACCACACCAAAGTTCAATTCAGTTCGGAAGGGGTGCTAAACCCTCTCCTAGGTTGTGAGGCCTTTCAAAGTTATGCAAGGAAGGAACTTGTGGCCTATTGACTGACCTTGCCTGATTATTGGAGGCGTGTGCACAATGTTTATCTCTATATGTTTTGTGACATTATGTCAGTGTGTAATATTCTAGATATAAAAAGCATACAGAATAGAAACAAAATTCTAAAAATGGCAGATAAATAACAATTTAACCAGAACAATACCACAATAACACTGAAATGATATCAAAATAACACCAAAAAGAGCACTTTGATTTTCATAGCAATGTTCACGGGCCTCTTCGAGGGGGAAACCTCTAGTCAAGAAGAGCTCTATTACAATAATATCCAAGCTAGGGTTCGCATACCCTTGACTCCTATTTATTCTAAATATGTCGATCAAAAGAACCATCTAGAGGAAGATCCTTCTAGAACCAGAAGCTTCTATTAGGTCTTCTTACATTTGACTTATTCTACTTTATTGCAAGGCCTTATTAATATTGACCTTTGTTACATCCGAATATATTGTTCTACATATGTGAGGGGTTAGGTCCCTAACATGTCCTCCCCCTTAAAAAAAACCTTGTCCTCAAGGCTTGAGATGTGGAAATTATTGGAGAATGG
This sequence comes from Picea mariana, assembly GCA_032191745.1. NCBI lineage: Eukaryota > Viridiplantae > Streptophyta > Pinopsida > Pinales > Pinaceae > Picea > Picea mariana. Next base: position 21,507 of record JASDQU010438261.1, read on the forward strand.
TAGTTGGTTACCAAGTGGCATCTAGTGGAGTCATATATTTCCACTGGACTAACACTTACTTGATGGTTTGATGATGGAGGAGACGCTCACATGGGTCCAAAACTACTTGTGGTTGTAGCCAAATGGATCCTTCTTCTTCTAACTCGGGAAGGTTGGTTTGAATTTGGAACTTAGTTCCAATCACCTTCTTTAAGGATGAAACATGAAAACTAAGATGTTGCTTACAATGATTGGGCAAAGCTAACTAATAGGCCACCTATCCCACACATTTGAGAACGGTATAAGAACCATAAAATTTGGGCACCAACTTCTGACAATGGTCGACCTTGAGAGAATTTTGCTTGTAAGGTTGCATTCGAAGAAACACCTGATCCCCTTCTGTAAATTGACATTCAGAGCGACCTTGATTGGCTTGTTGCTTCATGCAATTCTAGGCCATGACCAAATTCTCTTTGAGGGTACAGAGAATAGCCTTTTGAGCTGTAAGCGTTTGGTCAATCACTTGGACCTTCGAGAGACCTGGTAAATATGAGAGAAATGAAGGTGGCCTTTGTCCATATACCACTTCAAAAGGAGTCATGCAGGTAGTTTTATGGTATGAAGTGTTGTACCACCATTCGGCTAGGGTTAACCAGTGAACCCATTGATTTTTCTTTTCCGATGAAAAACACCTCAAATATGTTTCCAAACACTTGTTGACAACTTTATTTTGTCCATCAGTCTAGGGATGATAAATTGTGATGAGATACAATTGGGTGCCTTGAAGCTTTAACATTTCTCGCCAAAAATTGTTGGTGAAAGTTGGGTCGTGATCAGAAATAATAGAATGTGACATGCCATGAATCTTGAAGACCTGATCCATGAAATATTGAGCCACAATGGATGTTGTAAATGGGTGTTGAAGAGCACAAAAATGAGCATACTTGGAAAGGCGATCGACTACCACCATGATGACTGATTTATTTCTCGATGTAGGTAGGCCTGTAATAAAATCCATAGAGATATCCCTCCAAATAGCAGGTGGTACTGAAAGCGATTGTAGTGTGCCTATATATTTGACTGTTTCGTCCTTGTTGCGTTGACACACATCACATTCAACTACAAAATTGCGAACGTCTTGTTTCACATCATCCTAGGAAAAAGAACATTTGACCCTGTCATAGGTTTTGGTAAATCTAAAGTGCCCAGCTGTGGGTGTAGCATGAAGCTCAGAAAGTACCGTGGATTTAAATTTTGACTTTTTACTTAAATACAAACAACCTTTGTATCAAATCTCATCATGGATCCAAGAGTACCCTGTGGGGACTGAAGAACTGGACTGCAATTGTTGTATTAGATGCAAAATTTTGGGAACGTGTAGTCGTTCCTGGAAAACTTCTTGAATCCAATCTGTTACAATGAAGGAGAGAGAAAAAAGGGATCCTTCATCTTCATATTTTCAGGAAAGTTCATCCGCAACCACATTGTCTTTTCCTTTCTTATAAATGATCTCATAATCATATCCAAAGAGCTTAGTCACCCATTTTTGTTGCTATGGGGAGGAAATGCATTGTTCCAGAAAAAACTTGAGGCTTTGATGATCTATCTTAATTTGGAATCATTTCCCCAATAGAGTAGGGTGCCACAGATCAACGACATGCAAAATAGCCAACATTTCATTTTGATAGAGTGATTTTCTCAAATTTCATTTAGACAGTTTTTTGTTGGTAAAGGAAAAAGGATGACCTTCTTTCATAAGGACAATGCCAATTCCTTTCCCTGAAGCATCACATTCCAAGACAAAGGTATTTGTGAAATCGGGAAGGGTCAGGACTGGAGTGGTGCACATGTCCATCTTCAAGTTTTGAAAGGCTTGAGTAGCTACTGGAGTCCAACTGAAAGAATTATTTTTAAGGAGTACAGTGAGAGGTGTCACAATCTTTCCATAATTCTTAACAAACTTACGATAATAACCTGTTAAGCCTAGAAATCCATGCAAGATTTTGAGAGTCTTTGGGTGAGGCCAGTCTTTCATAGCTTCAGTCTTTTTAGGATCCACCCTGACATTGTCCTTGCCAACAAGATGACCCAAGTACTCGAATTCTGAGGTGCCAAAATCACATTTAGATTATTTCAGGAAAAATTGGTTTTGAGAGAGTAGATGGAGAACTTGATTCACATGAGAAAGATGGTCTGTCTAGGTTTTTCTATAGATGAGGATATCATCAAAGAAAACTAAGAAAAAATGACAGAGAAAAGGATGGAAGACATGGTTCATGAGGCTTTGGAAGGTGGAGGGGGCATTACACAAGCGAAAGGGCATGACCAAAAACTCATAGTGGCCCTCGTGAGTTCTAAAGGAAGTCTTAGGAATGTCTACCTATTTCATATGGATCTGGTGGTAGCCAGAATGAAGATCAATTTTAGTAAATGACTGGGCGCCACTCAATTCATCCAAGAGGTCATCAATGATAGGAATGGGAAATTTGTCTTTAATGGTGAGTTGGTTGAGGGCGCGAAATTCAGAACACATGTGCCAAGAACCTTCTTTCTTCAGGACCATGACCACAGGAGAAGAGTAGGGGCTCATACTAGGGCAAATAACACCTGCATTAAGTAGTTCTTGAGCCATTTTCTCAATTTTATTTTTTTGGGAAAAGGGGTGGCGATAGGGACGAATATTGGGATGAAGGATTCCTAGTACAAGGGGAATGGAATGATCATGAACACCACGGGAAGGAGGGATTCGCTGGGGCGTATAAAAGACCAATTGATGTTTAGAGAGAATGGATTGGAGGTATTGCGACATAGAGGGTTTCTTAGTTTCTTGTGTGGCATGGAGTTGAGCAATAACGCCATAATGGCCCTTTTTGAGCATATTTTCCATGCGATGGGAACTACTGATCTCAAGTGAACTGGTGGTGATGCCTTGGAAATTATATTGTTGGCCCTCCTAGTCGAATTGCATGGTTGATTCCTTAAAATCCATGAGAATGGGACCTAAAGTCCTTAGCCAGTTTGCACCCAACACAATGTCACAACCGCCCATGTCGATAGCAAACATATGAGATTTCAGCTGGTAGTCACCAATTTGGAGACACACATTTTCACAGCACCCTCCACATTTCATGGAGATGTTATTAACAATCATGATTTGGAAATTATTGACTGCATGGATATAGTAATGGGTTTCTTGGGAAATGTGGTGATGAATAAAATTATGGGTGCTTCAACTATCAACAAGAATGATGACCTTCCTATGCTTGATGTAACCAATTAGCTTGAGGGTTTGGGGGGCAAAGAAGCCAGTGAGATCATTTAGGGAAATGACTGGTTCTACTTCGAGAGGGTCTAAGGGAGGGATTATGTCAGTGGGTTCAGGTGACTCAGGCACAAGAGGAGTTTCAACATCATCTTTAGAAATATCCTCTGAGATGGCCATAAAAATATTTTGTTCCTTACACTTGTGGCCCAGAAAATATTTGTCATCACAATTATAACAAAGGCCTTTGAGTTGGCATTCATCCATTTCAGCCCTGGTTAATTTTTTGATCTTTAGTGGAGCCGAAGGAGTAGTGGGATTTATTGGTTTAGTGTGCAGAATAGAGGGGGGTTTCCTTTTTTTAGAAGATACAACCTATTGTGCTTCCTTATCTCTTTTAGTATCCTCCACCCAACTTTGGGGCCAAGACATGAGAACATGGGCATGAATCTCATCCTTGAGGCCACTAATAAAACATTCTCATAAAAAAGAATCTGACATGCCCTCTGTACGAAAATCCAATCGCTCAAAAGAAGTTATAAAGTCTTCCACTGTTCCAGATTGTTTCAACTTTGTCAAATAGCCTAAATGGTTGGTGTCAATGTCAAAACATTCATAAAGCTCTGCCACAGAGTGTGTCCAAGCAATATACCCTTGAATATAAGTTTTTCTCCATTGCCACCATTGCCAACATTATTGATCTAGATGGAGAACACCATACCAGAGTTTGGGCAAATCATATGTAATGCCGTACAAAGAGAAATAATGTTCCATTTTAATTACCCAACCAGTGGGATCTGAGCCATCATATTTGGTCACATCCACCTGTGGAAGGCGTAGGTCATGCTGAAAGTGATGGGGTTGAAAATTATGGGAATGAGAGAAAGTTCCAGCTTCGTTATGCAAAGGCGGGTCAGATAAAAGGGGATCTGCAGGGATATGCATCTTGGTGCAGATCATTGAAACTATAGATTCAAGCCGGGTAGTCATGTCTTGTTTGAGGTCTTCTTTGAGTTTGGTGATTGATGCAACGATGGAGGAGTGCATGTTTTGATTGATGGTGGAAATATTGGCATTGATTTGTCTCACTTCTTGTTGGGACTTTGTGAAATTAGATTGCAAGGTATTGAAGAAAGCTTCCAAGTCTTGGCTATGGGTATGGGCCATGATGATGAGGGAACTGAAAAGGGGTGGGCGGAGTCAAAAATTTTGTCAAAAAATTATAGTTATGAATGTGATAAGGGAGAAGAGATAAATCCAATGGAATATGTCTCAAATAATGGTGCAAAACATTCTACACCTGCAAAGTTATACTCTGGTCTGAAGAATACTGCAATGATGAAATGCCCAAATTCTTAACCAGGAATAAATGTGTAGTGATTTGGAAACTCAAACACAGTTGCGTGACAATAGATCTTGTATGTTTTGTGTTTTGTTTCCTTCCCCAAGGGTTGGGTATTCAAGGGTTCTACAGACAAGGTTTTTCCCTGTGTTATAGCTCTTTGATATACGTGTGGGGTCCAATAGTAGTACTCGGCCCAATATCTCAAGGCACCAACTAAGGAGGCTAGACTGTTCCCTTAGCCGTACTACCCGACTACCCAGGTACTAAAGAGTATCTTCCCGAGTGTCTTTCTCGGTGAAACTTTAATAGTCAGGCGACTGATTGGTTTATCTAAAGAAGGCTTAAGGAAATCTAGGTCAGTCCATATACAGGTGTTGTCTAATGCGCTACCACTCGAAGGGGTACCAACAGGGGTTACAAGGGTGGCCAACAAATGTATGCTTAAGAAACACTTGTATTTCATGCATGTATGAATCCCTCAACCGTGGGTTTATGCGCTTAACAACAAATATTTGTAGCTTAAAGACGTTGGAATACGTCTCTATCCTGAAAAAAAATTAACCCACCATTATCTGCCGAGGAAAGTGCTCTGATACCACTTGTAATATTCCAGATATAAAAAGTATGCAAAAAAAAAAAAAAAATCTATAAATGGCAGATAAATAACAATATAACCAGAACAACACCACAATAACACTGAAATGATATCAAAATAACACTAGAAAGAGAACTTCGATTTTGAGAGCAATGTTCATGGGCCTCTTAGAGGGGGAAACCTCTAGTCAAGCAGAGCTCTATTACAATAATATCTAATCTAGGGTTCTCATACCCTCGACTCCTATTTATACTAAATATGTTTATCAAAAGAACCATCTAGAGGAAGATCCTTCTAGAAGTAGAATCTTCTATTAGGTCTTCTTACATTCGAATTACTCTACTTTATTGCAATACCTTATTAATATTGACCATTATTACATCCAAATATATTTTTCTACATACGTGAGGGGTTAGGTCCCTAACATAGTGAACCTACGCATGTGATTGACATGAGTTCCTTGCAGGCATCGGACGAGGGTGCACTCACGGTGGAGCCAATACGCATTATGGACCATCGCATTTGACACCTACAATGTTGAATAATCGATGAGGTCAAGGTCTAGTGGGACAATTATAGTCCACACTCAGCTACCTGGGAGGACGCATATGATATGCACTAGTAGTTTCCATTTTTGTTTGATAGTTAGACATTTAGATTTTGTTGTTTTTGAATTCCTATGGTGAGGAGTTTCGCATGTGTTGTTCAGATAAACCACAGTTCGTGTCATTTCGTCATCGACGTTTCAAATCCAAATCAGGATTCATCATTAGGACTAATCATCGAATGAGAGCTAGTGGATCGTCGTCAATTAATACTTTAAATGCAAGACAATTTTTAATTTAAAAGTTATTTAATTAAGTCGGTTGTCCTAATTTCATAATTTAATTTAATTAATGAGACTTAAATTTAATTAATGAGACTTAAATCTAGGGTTTTGAGAATAATAACTAGTATGTATAAGTATATAAAAATCTAGGTTATATGAGGATTTTAATTATTTGTTTAGGGTTTTAGGTAATTTATTAGGTTTTACTCCTAATTAATTATTTAATAGTGTTGGTATATAAGTAGTGGGGTTTGTTTGTGATTATTTTTAAGGTGATTAGGATATTGATGTCATATGATTAATGATTATTACCTAAGTGTGGAATAATAATTAGTGTGTATAAGTATATATAAAGATCTAGGTTATAGGAGGCTTTAATTATTTATTTGTTTTAGGGTTTTAGGTAATTAGGTTTTACTCGTAATTAATTATTTAGTAGTGTTAGTGTATATGTAGTGGGGTTATTTGTGATTATTTTTAAGGTGATTTAGGATATTAATATCATATGATTACATATGTGTATTAATATTGAAAATCAATGCTTATTACCTAAGTGTGGATATTGTAGTTAGGTGTCAATATAGAAAATAGTGTGAAATCTAGGTTTCCTCAATCATTTAGGTTTTTTATTTAAGCACTCAGGTTTTAATCATATCTAGTTATTTGAATTCATAGTGTTTTAATATAAGTTTGTAGGGTAATAATATCTAATGAGGGTTTTAGGGTTTGTAAAAGGATTAGGGTTTAATTAATAAAGTGTATAGTGACAAGTTTTAAATTAGAATTTTTATAGTAGTAGTAAGACTAGATAGACCCCTAAACCTAAGAACCTATTCAAATTAAACCAAAACAAGCAGGGAAAGGAAAGTAAAAGGTCGGTGTCATACCTGATTTGGTCCATGATGGTCCCTTATTTGGTTGATTAATGGGTGCCAAAAGCTACTTACCTCCAAGACACCATCTTTGTTCATGTTGTTGGGGTGCTTGATTATTTCCAGAGCTTCTCTTAAGCGTCTTTTGTAGTAGTGACCCTCTTTTGCTAATATCTTGGTATCCTCAAGGAAAACATGATGTTTGGTTTTGAGGGAGTGTTCTGCTAAGGATGAAGCACAGGTATGTTTCTTTCTAATGTCTGCTTCGTGTTCCTTAATCCTTACCTGGAATGATCATCCAGTTTCACCAATGTAACATTTCCCACATGAACAGGACACTCTGTAGATGCCTTTCTCTTGTTGGTTGTCTATAGGGTCCTTTACAAACTTCATTCTTCGTCTGATAGTAATTAAGGGTTTGAAGGAGGTCATAATTTCTTTTCTTTTCAAAACCTTGCCAATCTTGTCTGTGACACCTCGATTGTAGGGAAGAAGGCTTTAATGTTTGAGGTTTGATCATTATGTGTACGAGTCCTTCTTTCCTTCTTATCTATTTCCTTTTTGATATCTCTATCTCTATATCCAATGTTCTTGAAGACCTTATTTAAGTGGTCTATTTCTTCTTTAAGATGTTCCTTGTTGGAAATTCTTGTTGCTCTTATGGCCATGGTGTTTAGAACCCCCATCTTTTGAGAGGTGTGGTGATGGGATTTTGTGTGAAGGTAGCTTTTTGTGTGAGTTTTCTTTCTGAAAACCTTGTGCCCAATTGTGCCATCCTGTTTCCTAGTTATAAGCACGTCTAGGAAGGGTATGCTATTGTTATATTCTAGTTCCATGGTGAATTTAATGTTCTCAGAAATTCCATTGAGGTGCTCAAAGAATCTATCTAGTTCTTCTTTTCCATGAGGCCACTTGACGTTGGTATTGTCCACATAACTTTTCTATCTGGATGGTTTGAGGGGGTATGTTTCAAGGGAATTTTTCTCAAACTTCTCCATGTAAAGGTTGGCTACAATTGGGGATAAAGGGGATACCATGGCTACTCCGCTTGTTTGTTCGAAAAACTCTCCTTGGAAGCTGAAGAAATTTGATTTTAGACACACTTTTGCTAGTCTAGCTGTTTGCGGGTCTGCTACCTCCTTTATGAATTGAATGGCCTCATTTACCTGGATCTTAGTAAAAAGTGAAACTACATCAAAGCTAATGAGAATATCCTTTGAATCAATTTTCTCCTCTTTTATGAGTTCCACGAAGTCTCTTGAATCCTTGATGTATGAATCTATTTTGCTGACTAATGGTCCTAGGATTCTTGCCACGTATTTGGCTAGTTCATAGGTTGGGGAACCTATTGTGTTGATGATTGGTATTAGAGGGGCTCCTTCACTTTTCAATTACTTTATTTACTGCGCATATATACTGTGAAACTTCGGGATGAAGCTTAAAACAAGAGGGGGTGTATGTATCATCCCGCTCTTGTGTGCACATGATTTGACTTATTCTTTGAGGACACTTGCGTGCAAGTGATCTGATTTAGTATATGGTTGTATGTTTCGATTATGGATTCTGATGACAATGTTGTTGGATTATGACATTATGATATTTAATATCTATGTATAGATATGTGTTATTGACAAGTCTCTCCTGAGTGTGTAGGGCACTTGACAGATCGAGGATGTCGATGGAATCAATGGACCTCCTTGGACTCTGGATCGAGTCAGGGAGTGGACTATATATGGTTTGGGTATTTCTATTTATGCATCTGTGACATATGATCAGGTATATTATGATGTTGTTATGGATCATTGACAATGTTTCATTGATGGATGTAGGATGACGATTTCTTGCTAATCAAACTCACATAAGGAGTAAATGGGCCATGCAAAAAAACCAAATATTGAGGGAGAGGTGTGGCAACAACCCTGCCACAACCTACTAGCACTCCCACTGTGGCTCGAATTGTAGATTAACGATTACCTAGTTCGTGAGATCCACGATGTCGTGACGACATACTGAGATAGCCTCTTATGAAGATTCTAAGGGGAACGCAATAAGGCAGGGTCCGTATTCCTTAGAGGCCCTTAGTATCTCACAAGGTCACCTGATGGAGTATTGACTCCAAGGCTTGGACAACTATAAAAATCAGTCAAAGGTGAGTGGCACCCTTGGAGCACATAGTGTGTCTTGAAGGGCATGTCGCATAATTAAATATTGAATAAAGCGAGTGGCGTCGTTGGAGCACATAGTGTGTCTTGAATGGTGCATCGTGATCTTTAATAAAGGTGATTCAATAGACCTAGGTGCCTAGAAAACAATATTTGTTTTGACATGGTCGGACTTAAAACAATTATTAAATGAGTAATTTTATTAATTATAAAATCTCTTTAAAAATTATAAGCCTAGTTGAAAAATTTGAACCTAAGTCTAAAGTGGGTGAGAAGACAAAAATTTAATCTATAAATTTAATAAATGATTGGGGATGAAAAAGTTCAAGTTATGAATTGAAAGAATAAAAATTTGTATCTAAAGATTTAATTATACAAATGTGTACAAAAGAATACCAAATTTGAGCTAAGATAAGAAAGGAAATAAATATAAAAAAGAATGTGGAAGCATAGAAAGGAATCTAGTCTAGTCTAACTAAAGAAATTTCCTAAATTAAACGCAACTATTTTTTAGAAAGGCATTAACCATTAAAAAGGAAATAGAGGGAATAAAGGGACAACTATGACCAATTTTAGGAGCACTTTTAGGATAGGTGAGGGAAATTAACATTTAATTAAATTAAATAGTGAATTTTTGGTGCAACTAAGAGATCGAGTAACAAGTGTAATGGGGACAATAATTCCTAATTAATTTTAAAAAAATGAATTTAATTTGCAATTGGCAAGTGGACACTAAGAAACATTCTATAAAATAAATGGCTACAAGGAGGAATGGATCATGACAAGTATGCATAGATTTATGCTGCCAAAATTTTTTTGACTGATTTTTCTTGTGAGAGTTGGGATACCCATGTCAAAAAAGAGAGAGTGGTAGCTCGACCTTACGAGGAGAGCTGGGAGCTATAGTTTTCTATTTTTGTTTGTGTGTGACCCCTTTGCGGCTCGGAAGGCTAAGGGGGAAGAAGAGTACCCCTAGTGTTGGTTGGGAGGTACCATTGAGGTCTTCATAGTTAGCAAGCATGGAGCAGGACCAAGCGCAAGCATGGGAGATCATCATCGACTTCTCGCCTTCGATTACGGTATTTTTATTTAAATTTGTAATCACATTGGATTGATTTTTATAATCTACTTTTTGCTTTTACCTTGCGTAACTGTTTGATATCTTAAGATCAAGAAATAAGCTCCTGGATCCTTTT